>JABCPV010000212.1:0-73552 GCA_016584345.1 Suillus ampliporus
ATGTGTCCGGGGCAAAGCGGAGGTTGCAGTATGTTCAAGTATTATCAGTCGGTTGTCAAAGAGTCATGGCTGAATTGTCCGCCGACGAGTTGGAGAAGGCGAAGGAAACAGCCGAAGAATGGTCCAACAACTTTCCTCCGCCCGAGATACAAGCACAAGTCACTCGTAAGAAGGGACCTGTGTATATGGAGCACTTTCGAAGGAGATGTGGAGGCAATGCGGGATGAGAGTGTTTTGTATGTCGGCTTGGAAGAATGAACAGGGAGAGGTGCTGTTCGGGATATAAGTGATTCTATCAGTCATCGCAGATCTTTCATCTCAATTTATGGCATTCAGGCACGATGATAATGAGGCGATTAGGAGATGGGGACGCTTCATGAAAGACGAAGGACTGGGAGGACATTGAGCCAGTGTGGCAGAGTATGCACAGGAACAGTTGGTGAGTGTTTGAACGTGTGGATATGGGATAGGAATGTGTGTGATTGTGGTGATGATATAGGTCCGTGGCATGGGATGGAGGACAACATGTGAAGGGAGGTCGCAAAAGAATCAGAAAACCTGCTTTTGAACTCGAAACAGACGGGGATGGGATGCCCTTGCTTCCAGACACCACCAAAATGAAACTTGAGGAGAAGAAGGCCATAGTGAGGGCCTTTCTTACATTGCATTATCGTGAGTCTATCGTCGCAAGACCCGAAAATTTGTTGAATGCATGGACACAGGTATCTGTTCTGGGATTGACAAGGCAGTCGTGCCATGGAGCATCATCGTACAAAGTCAGGATGACTTTGTGGCGAAAAAGTATGTTCCGGCGGATGTGGACTTGAAGGAGCCTCCGAAGTTGCAACTTTGAGACACGACAGCCTTACTGAATTTCTGGTATGCTCGGCAGGAGACAGGCGGAGGTCCAACATTCCTGTTCAAAGCATGGAAGAACAAAGATGGAGAGATGGTAGCATTGGTTATATCCGGGAATTCGTCGACCGACACCGAGAGTGACTCTCATCACATGGAGGATGATGCTGATGATGATGCAGCCAATGGTAGATCCCTGCAAAAGAAACCCAGAAGAGCGCCAGGTCCTTCATCAGCACGTGAAGGGACAGCAGTCCCACGTTCAATTCCAAAGCCTCACCCTGTCAAGCCGGCGAAAACTGGTGCACTGCTGACATCGCAAATGGGCAACCTCCTGGCCAGGTTGACTGACACAGTCACTGGAGATGCAGAGGAAGATGTTGCAATGGGAGGGAATACGTCGCTGGCGCTGAAGAACATGCGGGGAAAGAAAGCGGTGATTGAGCCATCAGTGAGGACAACCTGGAGTAAGTCAATGCAACAGCCATCAGACAGTACTCCTCAAGTGACTAGAGCAAGGGGAAAGAAGTAATGGACTTATACATACTACACTGCCTGCCTTTATGTACATGTCAATGTTATTCAATCTCTATTCAATGATCGATACTCATGACTCAGTGATTGTCAGGAAAGTGAGAATTGAACTTTGGTGTTTGACACTCGGGATATTTCGATCCTCGGTAACTGAATTGGAAATGGAAGAGGAATATATATCGAAAATTCAGTAGTGAACATGATGTGGGTATGTTAATGAAAATTCGGAAGTTTCCATGTTATTTGACTACTATCAGAAATTCAATAATTTACATTTGAATTTGTTCTTCAAACCGTTGAATCAGAGAATCTACTACCTTGAGCATTTCGACACTCATCCATTCAGCTCTTTGCAACCTCTGCAGGTCTGCATCAGCTTTTTTGAGTTTGTCAGAAGTTTCTGCCCAAGCCGTTTGGAATGGTCGCTCGGCCTCGAGTAGTTGTGGGATGGAAGGGTCAGGAAGATTTCTATTACGGCATTTGTAATCACAAGTTGATCTTTAATTGATTGCACTTGCAAAATAATTAGCAGAACGATAAATAATCTAATGTCAGATACTCACATCCTGTGTGTTTGAATGACCTGAATGGCCGGAAGTCCTGGACCATTGAATACAAATATTTGTTAGTGAGCTCCGGCCGTTCTGCATGAAGTTTGGCAGATGTTTCATCCACTTGAGAGATACATTAAGTATTGAGAATCCTCTGGAATGAATGTACTCACATGACATTGACACTTCTGGTGGAGCCGGAGCATCAGTCTCAGCATCAGCAGAATCCGGCAACTCATCAACATCGATGAGATCATCCTCAGGCCCGAGGTACAAGTCCGGGTTGATGGGCAGAGCTGGTTGATCAGGTTGAGCCAGAGGACTTGATCTGAATGAATTGATAAACGTACTGGGGATTGCAGCCAACACATCCAGTGGTCCAGATGACACAGAATCATATTCTATGTCATCATCTGGCCCAAGGTATAAATCATCTAAGGGATATCTGGTAAATAGATAAGGCATGATAAGAATACAACATACCTAGTGATACCTGGGACACAGATGACTCATCCAAATCCATTGCATTATAGTCGGTCACCAGAGGTTCATTAAATCAAACAGCTGGATGAGAGCTCATGTTGTGTGGGGAACTGATTGACTGGTTGACTGATAATTGAAAAAACTTCGAAGTTCAACACAACACTGACAATTGCCAAAAGTTGAACCACGACCAAATAAAGACAAATAATCAATGATTTTATTGATCATCCATCAAATGTCTTGTTTCTTTTGAAACTTCATCCTTGTGATAACTGATTTCAACCTGATTTCAAGATCTTTAAATCTCTCAACTCAATCTTCATGTCTACTCCAGTCGACACCTCTTTCACCGGTCTCAAGGCAACCACTGCCCAGATCATGGGCATCATCAGTGGCGCTCGGCAGATTCCCCCAGGTCCCAGCCACCTTGCTCTGACAGCACAGGTCGGTTCACTTGTGGTATGTAGCACCTTCTTTGTTTTTTCTTTTTTTCTCTCTAACATCCAGGCAGGCTGATGTAGTCAAGGAGTATGGGACTTCACCCCACATTCCTGGCCTCGTGCTTTCGTGCTCCAAGGAGTTAATACGAGTCCGGACGATGACTCCCCAGGTCTGGCCCAACTGGCACAGCATTGGGTATGACGATCCCTGTCTGTTGAAGCACAGCTGGCGCTCCAAGATCATCGCCTGGGAGGTGTTAGGTGACCATACCTTTGATCTGCCAGTTGCTGCTCCTCCTTCGATAGGTCCGATTCCAGTCGATCTTCCCTCCCCACCCGTCGTCACCAGCAATGTCCCCGGTTCGTCCACCAACCCCACCACCGAGTACCGGGACAAGGGGAAAGGTAAGGCCGTCGTTGCTGACCCAGAGCCTGAGGCAGAAGGGAGTAGGAAGCGGAAGTCTCCCATGATTCCGGCAGTCTCCTCCCAACCACCGAAGTTGGCAATGAAGAGTCACAAGTGTATGAGGTCGACTCACATTGTGAAGTCGAAGGCCTTTGTGGAGTTGGAAGATGATGATGAACCAATTATCAAGGTATGTCGTCTGGGTCGTCTTTTCATTGTCTCACATTTTTTCGTAGCCATTTTCGTGTGGAGTGCTGGAGGTTGTCCTTCCCCAGGTCTCCACAATTCTTGCAAGGACTCCCAATTCGCCTTGCTCACCCTGGGTGCCGACGAAGAAACCCTTCAGCCCTGCCACAGTAAGTCTGATTTATGTGTCTGTGACTTGGGTGTATGCTTACAATTTATCAGGCGATTTCTGGCAGCCGCCCGGCAGTTGTCAAGCCCTCCCAACCGACTCCTGACTCAACGGTGGAGGCACCACCAGTCATCGAAGCAGGGGATATCCTCATTCCCAGACCGGTGAGTACTTTGATCAATTTGACGAACGTTCATGAACTAACGGAACCCACAGAACAACCCATGCCAGGCTTGCAACAAGCAAGACTGGCCCTGCGCAACTCAGTTCGACAAGAGGACCGGAAACCCATGCATGTCGTGTGTCTACTGCTCGACAAAGAAGATCAAGTGCATCTTGGCGACTCTGGGATCCCCGCCCATATGCTCTCGAGCTCCCTCTACCACCCAGAGGGCGAGGTCCAGGACACCTTCAAAGGCTCCCCCCACCTCACAATTGAAGGCCTGAACTCGCAGTCAGTCTCGTGGCCTGTCCGGCACTCTGGCTGTCACTGCTGTGACAACCCCCAAGACACAGACACATGGTTGCAGTAAGACCATCACTGCCATCAAGGCACCTGCACCTGCACCTGCTCGTAAGTCACCCGAGCTTTCTTTCATGACCATCTGAACTTATTTCTCCCTTGTAGCACTTCTGTCTTCAAGTTCGGCAGTCCCTCATGCAGCACTCAATGTGCCCATGCTGGATCTCCATGGCATGGCGATTGCGATTCAGGATGCTGCAGCTCGAATCGCTATTCTCGAGGCTCGTGTGGTAGAGCAGGATGGTAAGTTTGATACCCTGCAATGCCTCCATGAAGGCCTTAGGCGTGAAATCGTCGACCGGCACCCCTCATTTCCACTTCCCGACCTTCCTGCCAATGCAACATCTTTGTTGTTTGATCAATCCGTCCCCATGTCCATGTCATCCCCCAAATCCGCACTCCCTATTCTCATTGATCTGTCGATGGCAGGGATGGCGCCCACACCCCGAAATTCAAGGATGCATCTGCCATTGAGGGTCTCTTGTTTGAGTCCAATGAAGTTGTTCATCCAGAGGGTCCACATACATCTGGCAAAAATGTGGACCCAGGTGATCCAGGCAACCTTGTCCCAGAATATGATTCTGATGATGACATGGATGTTGAGGTGAAGCTTGAGGTGAAGCTTGAGGAGACTGACATGGCTACATAAATGCATAGTGATAGATGTATATACAATTTGTTTCAATGAATGTTACCTCTGCCAATCCATTTATCGAATCACCGAGTGCCAAGTGCCGAAGCTCGAAACTCGAAATTTGAACATCAAAACTCACATATTCTTGCAAGCTTCGAGTTTCAAATCTCGAATCTCGAGTCTCGAGTCTCGAATCACCAAGTACTGAGTCCCGAACCCCGAAACTTGAGACTTGAGACTCAAAACTCAAAACTCGTAAAAATGTATGAGTTTCGAATGTTGAAGTTTGGTACTCAGTATTCAGCATTCGGTACTTGGCATTCAGTACTCAGTACTTGAAATTTGTAAAGATGTATATCATCTTAAATTTTTATTTTTTTCACTCAAGACTTGAAACTCGTAAAAATGTATGAGTTTTGAGTTTTGAGTTTTGAGTTTTGAGTCTCGGGGTTCGGTACTTGGTACTCGGGACTTGGGACTCGGTACTTGGTGATTCGAGACTTGACACTCGAGATTTGAGATTTGAAACTCAAAGCTCGCAAGAATGTGTGAGTTTCGATGTTCGAATTTTGAGTTTTGAGTTTCAAGCTTTGGCACTCGGCACTCAGCACTCAGTGATTTGAGACTCGAGTTTCGAGCTTGGGAGTTCGATGTTTGAGTATCGATGTTCGGCTCTCAGGTTTCAGGTTTTGGTACTCGGTACTCAGTACTCGGTACTTGGTACTCGGTGATTTGAGACTCGAGACTCGAGATTCAAAACTCGAAACTCGTAAGAATGTGTGAGTTTCGAATTTCTAGAAAAATGTGTATCATCTTGCATTTGTATTTTTGTACACATTTCACCGAGTACCGAGTCCCGAATCTCAGGTTTCAGGTTTTGGTACTTGGTACTCGGTGATTCGAGACGAGACTCAAAACTCGTAAAAATGTATATCATCTCAACTTTGTATTTCCTTAACGTGAGACTAGAAACTCATAAAAATGTATGAGTTTCAAGTTTCGAGGTTCAAGTTTCGAAGTTTGAGTTTCAATGTTCGGGCTTTGGGTCTCGGCACTCAGCACTCGGCACTCGGTACTCGGCACTCAGTGAATGTCAGACATGGTGTATTCAGGCTTTCGGGTTTCGGTGATTGATGGCAGGCATATGCACTCATATATTGGGTGTGTACACCATGTCTTTGATTCTCTGGTGCCTACATCAGCAAACTGATTTGTTTGTTATCCAACTCTCTAAGCCCAGTTACGTTTATATGTGATAACAACTACCTCGGCCCACCCGTTGATATAATATATATCACTACCTCAGCCTATATGTCCATATAGTATACCAATACCTCGGCCCATACGTCTATATGATATGTGTTTGGGCCCACCCATCTATGTAACATCCCCCTACATCCGATGCATCAGAGGTGGCAACTCGACGTCAGGCAGCTGCAGACGTGCTGCAAGTGTTGGTCAACTCGGGATACCAAACTGAGGCCACGGAAATCGTGGGGTCATGGATCACCTCCGGATTGCAGCAGTACAACTCGAATCCTGCGCAAAACTGGAAGGCGAATCCCTGCCTTGGCCCACCCGTCTATATAATAAATATTTCACTGAACTCTCAGCCCACCCATCTACCTAATATACCGCCCACATCAGCCCACCTGTCTATGTAATAGATATTTCACTGCACTCTCAGCCCACCCGTCTATCTAATATACCCCTGCATCGGCCCACCTGTCTATCTAATAAATATTTCACCGCACTCTCGGCCCACCCGTCTATCTAATATACCCCACATCAGCCCACCCATCTATCTAATATGCCCCCATGTCGGCCCACCTGTCTATACAATATACGACTACCTCGGCCTACCCGTATATATAATAAATATTTCACCGCTCCCTCGGCCCATCTGTCTACAAAATAATACTAATATGTCAGCCCACCCATCTATACAATATACTATACATCGGCCCACCCGTCTATATAATAATATTTGCCATACATCTCTCTTCAGCCCAGCTGTCTATAATATATGTCCATCCTATTCTACATATTACCCAGATGGGCCCACCCATCTCAATCGGTAATAATATTTCTCCCGGCCCATCTGCCATTGTCGAGTATATATATAACATCAGCATAGATAGGCCCACCCGTCTCCATTGGAAATATTATCCCACCCAGCCCACCCATCAACATTGAGGATATACATAACATCGGCCCATAGTCCGCTGGCCCGTCTTATATGGGATATTATGTAGGTCAGGTGACCCGTATAATATGGAGTTTGTCACTGAAGGGGCTCGCTCGCATGGGCCAACACATACTCGTCATCTGGAAGGTATTGACCTTCACTTGTAGCTTCATAGTTGTGAACCTCCCTTCTGTTATGTCACATCAGCAAACTACTGATTTGGTGACAAAGTGCCATAACAATAACAAACAGATACAGAACTACACAAGTGTCACAAACAGCACAAGCCAACAAGCATTGGTCATCACAAATATCTACAGAGCAATACAAGAAGCACAAATAAACAAACTTAACAAAGTATGTAGCGCTCGAAATAATAGTGTGAAAAACATATATACCTCGTAATCAAACAATTTTGTGAGGATTGCCCCATTCTATTAGTATAAACATCTTGATGCGGCCGGGATTGTTTACAAAGATGAACATCAAGAGGTTGTCTGCAATCATCTCAATGGTGATCAGTGATAACGAAAACAACAAATGAGCACTTACCATTAAACCTGAGTCTGAGCAAGTGAATGCTGCAATACCACTCTTCTTGTGCTCCATGTGCATGCATCCAACATGGTGTGTTGACTTTCACATGTTCTTTCACTATCTTTTGCCTTTTAGACTTTGTATTGACTTTGTATTACCTTCTTGGCACATTCTGGTACTATCAGCTTCAACACCATATGCAATGCATCTTCCTGCTTCTTGACCACACGAACTCCTCTGCTCGTCCATTCACCAGTACAATTACCTAAGCTCTTGGTCTCTCGTATTTAGTTCGCGTCGTCTCAACACATACCTCAGTTTGTTCTTGAACTTACTGAGGTATGTTCTATCTCATACTGATGTAACCTAGTGTGCGCTCCCGCTAGGTAGATATCTTCAATGATAGTTTGTTCTTGAACTTACTGAGTGTGCACTCCCACTAGTTACTCTAGCGTGATTAGGTTACGAGCCCTGAGCTCTAGACAAGCTCTCATCAATATGCACGTGGACAACTCACATTGACTCGGTTATCTACTATGGGTAAATACGATCATATCACAGAACTTTCCAGGGCAGACATCTACCCTAGCTGGCGCAGGGCCGTAGAATTAGCTCTAGCCGGAGAGGGCCTCTGGAGCCATTGTAGTGATGGCACCAACCCTAACGACGTCGCCGAATATGCTGTCACTATGCCCACAGCAGCCATGGCAGGGCAACCAACTCCCGCCAAACTCACTACCATCAAAGAATGGGTGAAAGAAGACGCCCAAGCCAAGGCTCTCATTGGCAGGTGTCTCTCCCCCATCGTTCAGAATATGCTCAGCAAAAAGCTAATGGCCTGCCAACAATGGGAAACCTCACTCAAAAATTTTGGTCAACTCGACGTCACTTCACAGTTCGAACTTCACGATCAGCACTTCTCAGAATGACTTAAAGACACAGAAGATGTGTCAAGATACATCAGTGTCTTTTAGAATGGCCATTGAAGATTTGCTGAAATGGGCATCACATTCTCTGACTCGGAGGCAGTCTGGATGCTCTTGCACGGGCTTCCTGAGACCCCACAATGGGTTGTCTTCCGGAGCCTCACCCTCGGACTCTACAAACCACCAGTAACCACTTCCTCATTGACCACTACTTCCTCTACGACTACAACTGCTCCTTCCGTCTCCTTCAAAGACGTCGCAGCCACATTCACCAAAGAGGCTAACAGGCAGCATGGCCATCAGAAACTGGCTCAACCAGGCTCTGAATATGCCATCACTGTCAGCTCTTCTACCTCCTCTGAACGAAGAGTTAACCCCTCCAATGGTGTCCATATGCACAAGCAGAATCCTAGAGGAGTACCTTGTGATAACCATGCATGCACAGGTCTTCCCCGCTCACTCACACACACTCAGGAACACTGCATGCAAGCTGGTGGGGGAATGGAAGGAAAAGCACCGTGGAGTCAGCAATGAGGAGGTAAAAAGACAAACGTAGCAGCAGCCGCTATGGAAAACAAGCCCACCACTCCTAACATGATGTCCAGCTCAACCAGCGCCCCACCAGGCTCCAGCACAACCAGCACCCCACCAGGCTATTCAGAGACCTTGGCCCTCACTATGAGTAATCACAGCTGAGACTGGTCCTGTGCTCTCATTGAGGACATTGGGATCGATCCCAGTTGCATACCGACAGATGAGGACCTCGCCTGCATCTCCAGTCAGGCTCTCTCCACCATTTTAGACTCTGGCGCAACCTCGACTCTCATCACTAGTCGAGAATTCTTCTGGACATTCAATGCGAGCACCAACGTCTCCGTGAAAACTGTGAACCATGGAATGTTGCAAACTTCAGGCCGAGGTGATTGTGTAGTGGATCTAACCATTGGAAACCACACGCAACGCATCAGACTGACCGATTGCTTGCATGCCCCTGGGGCGCTTATCAACCTCATGTCAGTAGGCTGCATGTTGAAAAAAGGGTGGGAATGCAATTTTAAGCCGTCTCCTCCAAGATGCCAACTCATCTTTCGCAACAACATACTCGGTGATGTTCCTCTGCAGGGTAATCTCATCTTTCTCGACCTCACGTTCATCACGCCTTCGGATCCTTCCCTGCATCTCAAAATAACTGCCTTTGCCAAGGTACCATTATCTTGGGACCTTTGGCATGTGAGATTAGGTCATCTGGGCGGAGATGCCGTGAAAAGACTCCCTCTCTTCGCCACTGGTACGAAAATAGACACTTCCCATCCATTTTGCATGTGTGAACCTTGCATCGTGGCTAAACACCCACGCAAGCCTTATCCCATGTCCACCACACCTCCTGCAACTCACATACATATGTGATATAGTCAATATCTCACAGTTTACAGAGGTGCAATTACCACAGCGCTACATCTCACCCCCAGCCGAAGATACTCGCGGTGAAGATCAACTACAATCTAATGAAAATGACTTTTGGAACATCGGCAATGACTTTGATTCACTCAACAATGATTTTGGAGTGGCCGGGGAGTCTTTAGAGGAGAAGTGTGAGGGTGCTGGGGCTTGTTATTTGCGAAATGGCTTGACCTTTTTGGATGTATTTGACACCGATGAATATGCGGAGTACAGGAAGGACAATCTCTTCTACCCTTTTGCATCCAAGGAGGAATGGGAAGTTGCTGACTATCTCCTTTGCTCATCCCTTAGTATGGCAGCAATTGATGAATTTTTGAAGCTTCGCATGGTATGTGCTTGCACTCTGATGCAATGATTATAACTTATCTTTCAGATCCAAAATTTACAGCTATCATTCAGCAACGCTAGAGAATTGCATAGCCATGCCGAGATGCTCCCCAGCAGACCAAGCTGGAAATGCCAGATCATTCCCTCAATCCATCTGACAAAACTTCCTATCCGCTTATTCTGGAGAGATCCTGTTGAATGCTTGGAAAGCCTTTTCAGCAATCCTCTGTTTCACGATAAGCTCAATTTCATCTTTCATCATGTATACAAAATGGCAGCGCGGCTTCTGAGGGTATATTCTGAATGGTTGACAGGTGATTCTGCTTGGGACATGCAGGTATGTGCAGGTTGAGTCTGCTCATTTTGCGTTGTCTTACCATCATTCCTGCAGAGCCAATATCCTAGAGGTGCTACGATCCTCAGTACTGTTTTATCTTCCAATAAAACAAATATCACTACCATGACTGGCACCAGGATCGCCCATCCACTTCTTCTCAGCCTCGCCAACATATGTATGCGTACTCATACGAAACTCTCATCCAAAGCCTTCATGCTCACGGCTCTCCTCCCCATTCTGGTATACCTACACCCCAACCAATGGATGCGTGGCATGCTTGAAGACCGCCTGGTGCATGAGTGCCTGTTGATCGTCCTAAAGCCCTTGATGATAGTGGCAGAAGTTGGCATCATGATGTCCAATCTGGTGGGAAATGTTTAACACTGTTTTATGCCTCTTGCAGCGTACATCGTTGACACCCCAGAGGCAGCTATGCTTGTGTGCATGTGCAGGAAGACATCTCCTTTCACCATGGCTTCGTATCTGCAGTTTGGAGATCATTTCCGGCACCCCGCTCGTACGCGTGCGATAACTCTTGCTCAGCTTGCCAGTATAACAGTTGATCCAAACGATCTTGAGGCGTATTTTGAGGCATGCGCTGAACACTGGCTAAATGGTGTTTATGCGCCTTTCTGGGAGGGCTTCCCCCATGCTGACCCTTCTATCTTCCTGACGCCAGAACTACTACATCACTGGCACAAGGAATTTTACGACCACAGCCTTCAGTGGTGTCTCAAGGTTGTTGGCACCCAGGAGCTAGATTTTAGGTTCTCCATATTACAGCCCATCACAGGCTACCACCACTTTGCGGGTGGAATATTGAAACTCAAGCAAGTCACAGGCAGAGTTCACCATGACATTCAGCACTACATTGTTAGCCTGATATCTGGTGTAGCTCGATTGCGATATGTGCCCTCATGGATGTCCGGTACTTGGCGCAGTGTCCTGCACCTGACGACGACTTCTTGTCGTGTTTTGACCAATCCATTTTGACTTTCCATGAAAATAAGAACATTATCATGACATTAGGTGCACGGATGGGAGTGAAGAAGCCGATTAACAATTGGTTCATCCCTAAGTTGGAGCTCCTGCAGAGCATCACCTCCAGTATGCGCAAAGTTGGCGCCCTCATCCAGTGGTCCATGGATGCAACTGAACACGCCCATGTGTCCGAAATTAAGGACCCTGCACGATGCACCAACGATAACAATTATGACCCACAGATATGTCACCATCTCGATTGCGAGGAGAAACTGCGACATTTCACAATCGCTACAACACTCAAGAGCCATCCTAAATCCCATGATCTTGATTGTAGTCCTATAGACATTCCCAAGGAGGATGAAGGGGAAGAAGACGATATTGATTATGATGAATGGGAGCCATCTGATCTGTGGACCGCCCTCCTCGAGGAGATGAATCATACGCGCATCACCACAAATTATTTCAGAAAAGCCAAGCAATTTGCTACCCTCAGCCGCAGAGAACTTGCTTACCCTCCTCAAATGTTTATTGGTGGTACCACTGCTATCCATCTCAACTATGATCCGTCTCATGGCAGAGTCAAAGTTGAGGACATTTCTATCGACTACAATATACTGGATCTGCATGTCGTGCTTTCAGACTTCTTGCAGCATGACGCGAGGGCCAGAGGAGTAGTTCATGAGGTCGCTTCAAGAAGAAGACCGTTGATCGATTGTCCTCCAATCCTTCCATTTGATCGTATTCAAGTCTGGCATTCGGTTTGCCTACAGCAAACATCCTTCCACAATTCTAGTATCGTATTACCAGCCTAGACTATACATGCCTCTCCTTCGGATCCTGGATGGCCCAAAGGCCAACAGGATTTTGTCCTGGTTAACGTAGACAGAGCCACTCAATGGCCCAAATCAGGCCTAACAGGTTAGCACATTCTCATTGCATATATTTATCCACCTATACAAAATTGATGCATCCTTTGAAGGTCACGCAATCTGCGAGTTATACCTTGTCATACGTCCAATCCCTCAGCGAGGTTCTCGCATCAAATGGCGAGATCAATATCTCTGCTATGTACAGTGTTTGAACATTGGGCCAATCGATCCAGCCACCAGGATGCATACACTGAAACATGCCAAGCATGCTGACGGCTCTCCTGTTGGTAATTTCATTCTGTTGAATCAACTTCATACATTCATCAGCATTATCCCTCAGCTGAGGGATGTGGCAGATGTGTGATTAATGAAAGCGACGTCTTCGCATTATGCACACTCGTTTTTCTTGAACAAATATTTCAATAAAGAGATCTATGATGCCATTTACTATGCTTCACGATGATAGTATTAGTAGATATGTCCAATCATGCTAGTACTCACAATATTTGCTCGTTCGGTTGGTACGAGAATATTTTTACTCCATTAAGGACAAATTTGGAAGCCTATCGCATATCACAATATGAATGAGCATGGCACATTGTGCATTGTGCGAGGTCTAAGCCCAACGTCGCTGTAAAATGTCTCGACCATGTCAACAACATTGTCTTTCACCAATCATTATCTGCTTGCAACAGTTACAAGCTCCATCCCCGCTGGTGGCCATTTTTTACCTCGTTTGAAGGAAGACATGGATTTACTGATGAAAAACAAACTCTTACCTGTGGGTAAGAATGGTGCGCTCACTGGAGGCAGACAAGTCTTATGGGAGGAGGGGATAAAAGGCAGGAAATCATCCATCCTGGATGCCCTTATTCCGGGATTGGACCTCACAACCGATGATATCTTAGGCATCAGATACATCAAGAAAAAAGGTGAAGCACTCTTACAGGGAGCATCTTTATTACAGAACTTGCAGACTGGTCTAGAATGGAGGCTCGATGGTGCCTTTTCAGGTCCTGTGAAGAAGTTAAGGTGACAACAGGAGTTGCAGAATGATGAAACAGTGACAGACCTGGAGGAGATAGATGAAGATTCAATGATGGACACAGACGGCAGCTGGTTGCAGCAATCATTCAATGCCAGACAAAAGAGACCAAACCTTGCTGCCAAGACATCAGAAGAGAAAAGCTGGGAGCGCCTCTTGCAGAGTATATACTATGCTATGTGCAATATCATCTGTGAGGCCAGTGACAAATCCTCTCAATCAGACTCACCAAACCCCCTTCCCTTCAATGTCATTCCGGAGCCATGGTACTGGTCCTCTGAATTCGCCACCACACCCGTTCCAGATGCCACCAACTCGCGCAAGCCTGATCTAGTCCTCATGGACTTCAGACTGAAAAAGAGTAAATCAGGCGAAAAGATATACCAATATTCTTAGGGGTCGCTACCAAGGGCTATCTCATCATGCGAGAACAACTGTGGCGCCATTTCATCATTTTATTCAGTATCACAAACCTCCAGCTTCATGCTCATTATATGGACCACTCTTGAATGATAATCTCACAACCTGTTCCAATTGGTTCAAGTGCCATGTGTTTCGTCGACATCTTAAATGCAATAACACTATCAGACCTACCTTCCCTTGGGTTCGACCCCACTATTCACGTTTGTACCAACCTCTGCTCCACCAATTCTCACAATGATCTTCCTGAGGGTATAGATCTTATGCCAGAAGGAACAAAAGGCTGGGTGACAGATGATGGTGGTGAGGTGTACTGGATCATGGCTGTTTTATGGAAGAGTCGTGGTCTATTTTCACATGGGACCATTTGTTATTGTGTTCAAGATCAGCACTGAACAGAGTTTGCATTGAAGGATTGTTGGGTCGATGCAAGAAGCCTGGATCATGAAGTGACGCTCCTCTAGGCAGTCAATGGCATTCCAAATGTGGTCAGTCTCAAAAACTATTGGGACATCCAGTATGCTGGACAATCAGACTGCACATCAAGGATTCGCGAACACATTCATGAATACCTTCTGGAAGCACCAATATACTCTAACAAGGTTCATCATTGCATGCTATTAGTGGTAGTCAGAGTGCACGATTATGAGGTGATTCAGTGAGTGATTCAAAAAACGATTTTGGATGCTGATAATCAGATTTGTCATTGAATCGCGTTGAATCATCGAAGTGCCTCTGGAGGTGCTTCACGCAATTCTGAATCGGATGATGGAACTGTAAACAGCTGTATTTCTCTTATTTTAAAAATACAAATATCTAATTAAATACTTGTCCCGCAAGTGAACACCTGAGCTCCCTCTCTGCACTCAAGCAGCATGGCATCCAAAGGAAAACACATCCAGCCAGATTCTCCACTGAAAGCTCATAAAAAAGTGCCCATCAAAAAAGGCAAAAAAGCGCAGCCAGTGGGTACCAAGGTCGAAGTCGGAGATACCACGGAGGCTATCGAAAAGGTCGAGGACAAGAAAGATGATGAAGAAGTCCCTGATATTGAGTGCATGAAATATATCAGAAAACATATAGAACATAACTCACCTCAGGAACTGTCAGTTGGACAGATACTTTGACATGGTCCCTTGTTAGCGCTGTGACATCTGATGACACCATCCGAAAGGGATTGTACCCTGAACCAGGTGCGAATGCATCAACCAAAAATGGAGGAGGTGCGAAGAAAACAGAACACTACTGGGCACTCTGCAAGGTTCTGTTTGATGGCCATGCAGAGTATGGCAGTGCATTCAAAATCACACTTGGCAACCCAAAAGCAAAAGGCCTGCGACAAGCATGGGTGTGAAAGATCAAAAACCGAATGCAGATGTACGACATCATTTGGTCCTGTGATGTTCTCATACTGACCTTTTGGCAGTTTAGAATGAAAAACACTTGTCTATGTCAAGGAGATGGGAACAACAGGAGCTGGCATTGAGCACAAGGAAGATATCGACATGAGTCAGGTGAACAACTTTACCACAAGATGGGGTAAGTACCACTAACTCGGTCAACATTTTCCGTACTGAGACAACTTTGCCAGCCCAAATTAAAGAAGAATTTCCATAATTCTTCGAGATGCATGCTCTTGTTGCCAATCATCCTAGTCGGATTCCTACTGGGGTTGGTAATGCAAATTCAGCTGCTGACTTTTCAATTTTGTTACCGAATGATGGCAAAGAATTCTCCGAGTCACAGAGTGAGCCTGTGGGATTGTCTTCGGATGTAGAGCATGATGTATATATCTCTGTGGCTAGTGGTGACGACATGAAACCTCCAAAACATCAGCATTTGACAAAGATTGAGGATCTCGCCGATGAAGACTGCAAGCCTGCAAAGAAGTTAAAGGTTACAACAAGCACCAAACCATCCAAGACGAAGTCATTCCTAGACAGGTATGCCGAAGTGGCTGAGCAGGAAGAGCTGACTGCACAGAAATGGGCTAATGCACTCACAGCCAAGGCATCACTAGCTGTTGTCAAAGCAAAAGCCAAGGCCCAGATTAAGCTGGAGAAGGAGAGATGCGAGACAGAGAAGGAGAGGAGGAAGACTGAGTATGCATTGAAGAAGCTGGAGCTCGAGCATCAATTTCGCATGGCTCAATTGCCTCACATTGACCAGGCTGGCCCTTTGCAAGTACAGTATTGAACAAATGGTTTCCCCTCAGATGATGATCCATATGGACTTCCAATTCTCCCACAACCAGAGAACTCTGATGGTGGAAGTTCAACTAGCTACTACAATTACTAGAATTCTGAATGATGACAAGCTCTTTTTTCTTTATATTTGAGTAGTGCTCCTTTCAACTGCTCCCAAAACCTTTTGGCTGATTTCAAATGCTGCTGCCATCCATTTTGTGCAACTTCAAAAGAGTTATCTTCTGAATCTGAAGATGACGAGAGACCCTCCTCGATGAATGGATCACATGTTGGTGCATCATAATCATCATCCTCCAGCTCATCTGCCTCGCACATCATAGCAAAGGCATGTAAAGTAATGCAGGCCACGGTTCAGTATGTGGCAATCCAGTGAGTTGCTTCATCTCAGATATTGACACGAATACCTTTGAGCGAGTGAAAACAACCCTTTAAGTAGCCAATGGCATGTTCAGATTGGATATGAACCATGGAAACATAGTTGTTAAACACCTGATTATCAGGTTCCTCCCATTCTGGCATCTTATAGGGTGCTACCACCCAGGTTTGTATCTGGAGCTTCATGGTTAGTCTACTCAGCAAATCAATGTGACAAGCTCGTACAGGGTATGCAGAATCTGCCCATATCAATTCCCCATCTTCGAGTATGTCATCATGGTTCTGAGCAATGAATGTCTCTTGCCAAGCACTAGCATCATGAGTGCTCCCAGTATGCCCATAGCTAAAATCAATAATTCGGAGATTTGGGAGCGAGACAACCTATTAAAATAGTCAGCTCAAATATATTCATGGATAAAATTAAAATTAAAATACTTGAACATTCAATGAATGATTTTATTTTCGGTCAAAATAGCTTTCTCCGTACCAATGAGGATGATCGTAAAGAGGAATGAGGGTGCCATCAACAAGGCACCCATTCCTCCTTGCACGACAGGAGTGAGCTTCGACCCAGGACTTCACAAGTTCTTTTTCATCTGCAGTAGGGAATCAAACAGTAGATTTGCGGAAAGATGGGCAAAGGACAGCTGTCATGACCCTGCAGGTGATAAGGTGGACAGTTCCCTTGCCAAGCCCAGCCCAATCCACAACTACCTGCATGCTGGCCCCATTACCATCATGTCCGAAGTGATATTGTGCAACTGCAAGCTGGTCAGCAAGGGGAATTTGTTCATTCTGGGAGTTGTTGGTGAACACAGGATCAGATGAGAGTTCGGTGCAGATTTTGTCAAAGGTATATGGGGAGACTCGAAGACTCTTGTGAAACTTGTCAGGACGTTGTGGCTTCAGCACGTCTAGCACATGGTGCATTTGAGATGGGCCACGAGGAAGCTGGTTGTGAGCCATCTGGTAGTGGTGTGAATAAGAGTCCCAAATGAATTCACAAACAAGCTGGCCAAGGCGTGCCTCCACAGTGGGTGCACTGGCAGCAATGTTGTTGTTGTCGAGCTCGTCATCAGCCTCAGTGCCTGAGTCAGAGTGAGATACTGCAGATTCAGAATCTGTGTCCGAGTCAGTGCTTGAGTCAAGCTCGGACACAGTACTCAAGCTGGATGGATCTGAGTATACAGACAAGTCATCTGAAAATTCATTGGTGTCTGAGGCAGAAGATGGAGATATGGTGCTGCTGGTGGGGGAACTCAAGTCTGAGTCAGAACTCATGGACATACTAGTATCTGAGTAAAGGTCTGAACAGCATGTTAATACTGAGTCTCCATCCTCGAGAACAGCATCTGAGCTATTGAATTCATGTTCTGTAAGGCTTTCAAGCCTCCACTGGCGATGCAAGCGGATTTGTGCTGGTTTTTTCTTTACCTGCAATGCAAACATAATTAGATTCTGTACTTGCACTTGCCTTTGCATCCATCGTGGCAACTGGCGATGCAAGCGGATTTGTGCTGGTTTTTTCTTTACCTGCAATGCAAACATAATTAGATTCTGTACTTGCACTTGCCTTTGCATCCATCGTGGCATCTCGAGTGGTCCGTGTCACTGGTGTGTCCAAAGGGAGGACTTTATCTATATTGCACATATTCACCTGTAAGGTACTTAGCATACAACATATTTACATGAGAATCGCATTGAGAATCTGTTCTGGCAGTGGGGTGTTCAGAGTAACTGGTGATTTTCACCCAATTTTTGCATTTTGAATTGTCTCATAATTGCACACTGAATCACCTCATAATCATTCACTCTGACTACCACTATTGACCCCTTGCGGACTTCCGCTGACGACCTTCAAGTCCCTCCCTGAGCTAGTCAATGTTTTTTCGAGATCTTATCGTTGGTGAGTTTCTTTCATGTTTGTCAAAGTTCTTTGTAATGACAGCTATTACCAGCTCACGAAGCAATGGTCACCCAGCAGAACATTCTACACAGTGACCTCAGTCCCAACAATATAATCATCCACAATGGAAAGGGCTACTTCATCAACTTTGATCACACCAAATTCCTCAAAAATTATGCAGCAGTAGATTCACGTGGTACTGTAAGTTATATTTCTATATATTCCTCATTTATATATATATCTCATGCTTCAACCTTGAAGGGAACTGTACCCTATATATCCTGCCATCTTCTAAAGCTCATGGGAGATGTTCCACATCCATCCGTGATTGACCACAGAGCCTCCGATGACCTGGAGTCACTCTTTTACATCCTCCTCGAATTCACTACCACATATGAAGGACCCAGTGGTAAAGCGTCAGCTGAAGGAGTGCACCCTGTCAATGCCCCTAGGTGGCGCAAGGCTTACCTGATGATGGACGGAGATGGTCTCGGTGTGGGGAACATCCCCACTGTAGCCTTGCAGACATACCTCAATGCCATCCTTACCATTGCCTTATCCGCATTTCCGCATGTCCATCCATCTCACCCGTTTGACACTCACCCATCTCACCTGTCTCACCCGTCCATTCCATGCGTTCCATGCGTTCCATGCGTTCCATGCATTCCATGCGTTCCATGTATTCCACCCATCATATGTCCGTTGCCCGTCCACATCTTCCCACGCTTGTCCGCTTGTCCGCATGTCCGCATGTCCGCATGTCCGCATGTCCGCACTTCCGCTTGCCCAATCCATCTGTCCATGTCCGTCTATCCTCATTGGTAAGTTTTCCGATCACCTGTCACTATTTTCTTAAAGATCCTGTTGTATTACGCACCCTTTCTGCTACTTGGACCCGGATGCATGTAGAGTGCTCTAAAATGCGGTACCTGTCCGCCAGGGCACTCCAGATTGCTCTCCCTACATATAGATGTGAAAAACATGTAGAATAGGATCGATCCAGACCCGCACTTTATTTCCCACTTTGTTTTCCTCTTAGAAGGATCCGCTTCTCTGCTATTCTGACAATGAACGCTCTTTGACTTGATCTGAAATGCCTGCATCATCTGCATCGTCCGCATCTTCCGCATCTTCCCGCACTCATCCGCACTTTCTTGCATCTACAAATCCTTCATCCTATCTACGATAGGATTGACTCGGGTCATTAGACAGAGTCTAGTTTGTGTTTCTCCTTGCATTTAGCGAGGATTGCTGCCCAGTAGCAATCCCCTTGGGACGAGTACAAACCTCGCACCCTAGGAACTTATTGACTATAGTAAGCATCTTATTTTCCTCACCCACAACTGGAGCCCACTGTGAGGGGATCATCTGGGAAGCTAGCAGTCGCTTTAAACCCGTTTCTATCCGCTTTTTATCCATTCCTATCCGCTTCATTGTCAAGGAATTGCACATAGCATTCCAAGACCCATCTTAATGATTAACACTTGCACCCCATATAGAAATGTCATCCGAGACAGGCTTCATGCCTCTGAGCACATTATCCATCGCACCATGGTTTACAGGTATCGCTTCAGAGCTACTACCCTTCTTCCACAAAGTTGCACAACTATCGGATACCTTCGGATTATCGGATGAGGCTCGCGTCAAGGCAGCCCTGTGGTACACAGATATATATGAGGTGGAGATACGGACCTACCTCAAGGAAGCATCCGGTGACAACTATGAGGAGTTTGCTAATGCAGTCTTGTGACTTTACCCAGAGGCTGGGCATATGCGCTATTATTGACCACAGCCAGTTGAAGTCGTTATCGACAAAGCGTCAGAAGTCAAGTCCCCTGCACCCGTTTCATCCACAGACTCATCCATCTCATCTGCTGACTCATCTGTCCCATCCACTGATGTAATTGCATGCATGACAGATGATCTGTCATCCGATGAATATGAACATTGGGACAATCCACTATCCGAGGAATATGTACATTGGAGTGATGTATTTGACCCTTTCACAGATGAACCAACTTCTATCGACGAACTACCATTCTATGACAACATCAAACCATCTGCTATTTTGGAAACATCAGATAGCATATCAGATACTTACCCACAGATCATCACACCACTAGCCAGCCAGTCACTCGTAGACTCGAGTGCATCCGACAGGACCCAATGTATTACTAACGAATCCACTTTATCTGCTTTCTCTCATTTAACCATTTCTAATGCTTCTTGGGCCGTGTCCCAGAAGTATTGTCTGGAAACCGCATTGCATGACCCTAGCCCACTCCCAGTACTCTGTGTAGATACTTGGGAGGCAGGTGTCATGGATGTTGGTAATCCTTCCATTGTTTTCGCATTGCATGACCCTAGCTCACTCCCAGTACTCCGTGTAGTTACTTGGGAGGCAGGCGTCATGGATGTCGATTTTCCATCTACGAATCTAACTGTTCCATATCGCGGATTTCGTCTATTTTACGTCCGAGTCTCTTAAGGAGACATCTTGAGTTTACATCTGCATTTCCATCCGATGATTTTCGGGTTATCCAGGATATTCTGGACGATCACATAGGGTTATTAGCATTGTACTCACGCATCCATTTTATTGATCTGCATCAGATAGAATTTGCTTCTGACCCACAGTTGCACAAAGACTATCAATTGGTTACCCATCTGTCTCATCTGTCTACTAACGATCCAATGACCGTATACCCACATGCGCAGGTGTCTACACTGCACATGTCACCCTCACACATCTCATCCGCACTTTCTGCACTTCGGATATGTCGGATAGCATCGGTCCAATCCTTACAGGAAACCATGCACACTGCCATTCAAGCGCAAGACCAAACTACATCACATCCATCCGCACCTTCCAATACAACTCAATCCGATCCATCCGACCCACCCAGCATACATCCAACCAAGCAGATTCCTCAGGCAGCACAGCGGATGCACTGGTACCAATACAAACCATCATACAAAATCATGACCAGCAACATCATCCAAGATCATGCATTGAACCAGGATCGCCAAATGCAAGAGTACATCTCACTGGGTACGAGTCCACCATCGGAATATCACACTTCAGATCATATGGTAGGAATAGATGTTGATAAGCCAGATGAAGAAGAACCCAATTCCAACATTGGCGCATAAATGATCACTTCCCACATATCATCCAACCCTCACTCATCCCATCCATCCATCATCCGTCTGTATCATCTGTATTGCCTGTTTATCACCCGTCCATCATCTGTCCATATCATCCGACACTCACCCGCTACCTATCCATCACCCATCCAACACCCATCCGTGGCATGAGTACCCTTCAGCCCTTCCACACATCTACATATCCGCATTTCCGCGTTTTCCGTGTTTCCTACCCTTCTGCACATTTGCACATCCATCACCCATTCGTACCCATCTGTTATCCGTCCATCACCACTGATGCATACATTTGCTCATCATGAAGGCTTTGATCTCGCCACATTTGATGAAAAGAACTGGCTGCCATCTGAGCTACCAAGCTTCCGTGTTTTAAAGTAAGAAACATACAGTACCTTCAAGTCATGCGTGGCGAGCCACTTCAACCTTCCTGAAAACAAAATACACCTCTCACATGGTGTGCCCTTCCAATTTGTCATCAAATCTGTGAGTTCTCTTTTCACTTGACCAGAGTTTTATTTTGATGAGTGATTCGAGGGTGAAAAGTTCGCGGACACAAAGAAGCACCTGCAGGCACAAATAGGTGCATCAGACAAGGACTTTGCAAAGTATCGGTTTGCCCTTATCCAAGTGGCTACCTTCAAGCAGCCGTCATATATTGAGGATGGTGAGTGTTTATCTTGCTCATGAATTTATCCGTTTTCTGACGGGGATGCAGAGGACACCATATATGATCACAAATTCACATCCGAAGATGTTCTTGCGTTATATGCACTTAGGCATAGGACACCCAGTAGCATTATGGAAGATTGTCAGAGACTGCTTTGACTACTACAAGTCAACAGCACCAACGGAAGCTATGGACATTGATGAAGGTGCAAGTGATGATGAAGGCCACGAAGAAGATGCCGGCGAGCAATGTATGGATGAGGATCTTGGTGAAGAAGAGTCCAACAAAGAGTTTGATGACCTTGGCGAGCTTGAGGAACTTGTCGAGGAAGACTCTGATGATGACCTCTATTTTTGAGACTGGTCATCCAGTAACTCTCTATCGCTAATGATGCCCACTCTTCCTGGTTGTGTGCTTTTATGTATGGATTGTTTCGTACCACACTCATTTTGACAATGAGAATTTCTATGGTATACAAGTTATCCAACTACTCCTTCGTGCTGCTCTCTGCTGTTCTACTACTTAGTATGTCCGGGCCCTATTATATCCGCTCGTCGTCCATCTGCACCAGCTATATTATCTTCAAGCATATATTCTAGAACTCAACTTTGAACAACCTTCCTAGGACCTAGCATGGTTTTTGCCCCGGCCAGTCCTACTTCCACCACCAATGAAACTCCTGATTCCCCGCAACACTCGCGATTTGTTGATGTGCCAGTGACTATCTGGGTCTGTGCCTGATGCGCTGTCATGCTATGTTGTGGTTACTAGCCTCGAGCAAATGATGGAGCGTGTTAAATGTGAATGGGGAGAACATCAGGAAGATCATACCCATTGATTGTCAACAGTTTGGACGGGCCATGGTAGTTCCAAGTCAAGTTTGCGTTCTCTTTCCATGATGTAAGTCACAGAACAAAGTTCAACCGGAACATTTTGAGCTGACTAATTTGAAGTGTATACAGGCTAATTTTGTGTCGGTCAGAAGCTAGTACTAGTAGTAAGAGCGGCTCAGGCTAGGTGAGATTTATGCTTTATCCTCGTTGTCATGCTAACTTGAAGCCCATGCCTTCTTCCCTTTAGCATTCCTCCCCCCTTTCGTATGTTCCGCCTTTATGTAAGCTTTTGCAACCCAACTATGAAAAGTATATGCAGCCACCAAGGCAGTCTCGGTTGTGTTGACTTTTGACGACCTTAACTTGAAAGAGGACCTTCTTCGCGGCATATATGCATACAGTAAGTGTATTTTCGTTCTTGCAGTGTTACATGTGCCAAAACTTGTGCATAGTCAGCCCACTTCGAGAAACCGTCTGCTATACAGCAGCGAGCTATTCTCCCAATAACACAGGGTCATGATGTCATCACACAAGCACAGTTGGGAACCAGTAAAACTGCCACCTTCTCCATATCCATTTTGCAGTCTATCGACATCTCTGTTCACGAAACACAGGCTCTGGTGTTATCATCACTAGGCTACACATGAACTGGCGACTCAGATTCAGTCGGTGGTTCTCGCTCTCGGTGACTATATGAATGTCCAGTGTCATGCTTGTATCGGAGGTACATCCATTGGTGAGGACATTCGAAAGTTGGAATATGGTCAACATGTGGTGTCTGGAACCCCTGATCGTGAAGTTTTTGACATGATTCGGCGCCGTGCTTTGTGGACACGCAACATCAAAATGCCGGTTCTTGACGAGGCAGGCGAGCTACTCAACAAGGGATTCAAATTGATGTTACTAACTGCCTCCAAGTTTGGCGCAAAACCCGCGTTGTCTGAAGAATTCATGAAGAAAGGTACGTATCTCGTGGAATTGCACATTTTGGCCTCTCATGTTTGTTCAGTCCAAAAATTGCCAATCATTGATCATGTTCTCAACTGGGCAACGTTCAAGGCTGACCAGCAGATCAAGAAAACTGATGGAAGCAAACACAACAGGTGCGACATTTTTATGCAATGAATCTTTACTACTGATCATCTTATGCAGGTTGACTGGAATGACCAAACTCACCGACGCAAATAATGCAGGCACGAAACACGCCGAAAGATGTACACTAATCTTGACTGAGGGTGACTCTGCAAAAGCTTTGGCTGTAGCCAGACTGGGTGTTGTTGGCCGCAACAACTTTGGTGTTTTCTCATTACATGGAAAATTGCTCAATGTTCGGGAAGCAAAGCATGACCAGCCTGATGCTTTGTCTGTGGGACTTGACGACAGGTGTTGTGTTGAAGAAGATAGAAGGGCATTGCAATCGAGTGCAGGCATTGGCGGTATCACGGGATGGGCAGTCCATAGCAAGCAGTGATACCAATGGAGAACTCTTTGCATGGAATTGCTTGTCATATTGTGGAAGTGAGCATCACGCACTTGGTCACGCCCGGGTTCGTGTGCTGACGCTCATTTTTTGTCCTTCTTACATTAGGCATATCTACATGTCCAACTGGGAAACATTGCCTTGAATGCCACACACCATAACAAAGCTGTCAATCACTTCACTTCTGCCGTCAACGCCAGCGCCTTCTTCTATAAGTTGCCAATTCATTATATGTACGAGGACTTTGTTGTGGTACATTGATATGATATAACCCAATATTCTTCTGATGCTCACCTGTATATTTTTTGCAGCTATTTGGCTGGGACCTCAAGTCCTTGTGGCACACCACAAACAAGCAACACTGCCATACACTATTTCTGGCAGGTAGAATTGAAGCAGCCATCATATTGTACCAATCCATCATGGACAACAGTGATGATATTATGAAGGCCAGCTTAACTATTTGGTTCACTGGTGAGCCGTCAGGAGTGTTACCCCATCTACAATCCTCAACCGCACTTCACTCAGCTCTCCAGTAAGCACAAAGTGTGCTACTTGCTGCCCTCGCACCAAGCGATCACTCATGCAGTTTGAAATGCAAATTGTCGAGCAGTTTTCATCTGTACCTTGACACCATCTGTATTACGCAAATAGTCCTTTGTACTCATATCATATGTCTCACTTAAACAGGACATGTACAATGCTTATACCCATCCTTTGGTGCGTGCCCTTCACCATCAGTTCATTGAAGTTCACAAATCACATTCTGACCACTTTTGATCGAGAGCCACTGCTTCTCATGCACAGATGTTTCATTGATCTGCTCCACTTGAATTGGACTACCACTGTAAATTGAACAATCCCGTCCCAGACTTGGAATTGTCATGACTTCATTAGTTGTCTAACACAGATAATTCTTGATCTCCGTCTGATCAAACACGACACTGTCAAAAGGATGAAGTCAATATCATATGTTATGCTTATCGACTCGACTTCAGATGAAGCTGTGCGCCGTGCGGTGGATGATCGGACGACATATGTGCTATTTTAGTGGTACATTCTAGGAGAGCACATTACTGGTCACCACTTATCAACGGGCATGGAAGCTTGACGAATGAGATCACTAGAGAAAATTACCCAGCTTCAATATCTCGCCGGCGAATGATCAAAGACACGACAGAAGTAAATACTTTCCGAGAAACCACAAAGGTGGGTAAGCAATCCCTGGTGTTATGTTGAGCTGGGGATCTGATGTGCCCATTGCACCTGCCCAAGTCGTCGAGGAAACATTATGGGAGTCGCACATTCGAACATGAATTGGCCAGGAGATAACGAAACATTGGCAAGATGCATACCACATCATTGAGATCGGCAGAGACTGAGGCGAACACATTGGTAGGATGTCAAAGGTGGCATAGTACGTCCTGAGAATAGGCTCAGCATCATCATGATAATTATTACAGCAGCAAGTCTGTCCCAACTCCCCAAGTGTCCATTACTGTCATGTCAGGAAACATAGAAACACACCCAGTCGGACAGGATACTTTAATCAGTGTATTGGAAAATCTTAAATCGCGGTAGCAATATTATGAAAATTACATGGCTATCCCTTGCCAAGTAATTCAACACCCAGATGACGGAAAACACAGATTCTCAACAACCCAGACACAATGATCTATCATGCACTTTCAGGCTGTGATGGTGCAATGTCATAATATCACCGCAACCTGCAATGTTAATTAGGGCTGGTCACCGTAGGCCGTACAATGGGATTATACGGTTACCGTACCCGTACTGTCAGTGGTTCCAGGTCACATTTGACGGTTACGGGGTATGGTCATTTGAGTACCGTATATCACCGTATGTGTATGGCCATATGTAGCCGTCGTATGGTACATATGGTTCTGTCAATATTAGTATAGTGTAATGCCCAATGTGTTTGAGTCATGTTACTTGTGGCAGCCATGTGCCTTCTTTTGATATCGATGGCGACAATGACCTACTACTATGCAGATCATCAACCTACCTGTATGTTTCTCTCACACTGATCTATAATATATCAAGTTCTAATGTTTTTTATGTCCAGAATACTCTGTTGATTATCGTGCCCGATCCGGGGGGAATGACCACTATGCTGATCGAAATATGCACAAGTTCTGCTCCCTTCCCCCTACGTGTGCTTGCCTGCTCCCACCTTTGGAAAATACAACTTCGATCAATGGCCTCCTCAAGCACCCTGAATGCTGAACCTGCTGCTGTCGACCCAGGTTTTCAGGAGGTTCTTGGTTGTGGCAAACGTCCCAAAAACACCGAGCGGATGAATGCACTTATCCAGGCCGAAGGTGAAGATATTGACAATCCCACTCGCTGCCCTCGCCGTTCTCGTCATGCCCCCACAAAGCAAAATGCTGCTGTCGACCCCAACAATTTTTTCTCATCTCTTCCAGTTGAGGAGGCCTCAGATGCCAATGATGATGATTTCACTGGCTCTGAGTCCAGTTCTCAGTCTTCCTCATCAGGGTCAGAGAGCGATACCACCGAGATCTTGAATGTCAAGGTAAGTCATTTTTGATTGCTCAGTATTGTTACTGACTACGTTCTGCAGCTTGCGGATGTTTTGCCCATGAAGACTGTCCCACCTCATGGTGGCAACTCTGATCCCAATGCATGTCAGCTTCGCAAGAAAGCCAATGCAAAATCCAAGCGGAAGGCTGCGGGAAATGCTTCAGCTGCCAACGGACTTCAACTATCGAAGCGAGCTTGTGTCGAGGATGCTGAAGATGATGCACATATTGCAGTTACCTATCTCCGTATTATACGAGTGAACGGATGTGCATAATATCCTGTATGATACGGGCCAGCGAACCATGGGCCGAAGGTAAAAATATCCTCGACTATGACGGATGGGCCAGGAGTGTTATTATTCCCGATGGAGACGGGTGGGCCCATCTGGGGAATATGTAGAGTAGATGAGTGGGCCGATGGTCATGAATATTCTATAGACGGATGGGCCGAGGTAGTTGGATATTATGTAGATGGGTGTACCAAGGTAGAAGTGTATCAAATAGCTGGGTATGTCAAGGGTGCTTGTTATCACATAGATGGGTGGGCCCAGATATATATCATATTAGACGGGTGGGCCAACGAATTAATATTATTTTGTAGACAGGTGGGCCGAGGGAGCGGTGAAATATTTATTATATATATGGGTGGGCCGAAGGTAGTTGTATATTGCATAGACGGGTAGGCCGACTTGGGGGTATATAATATAGACGGGTGGGCCCAGGTGAATGATAATTGTAGACATGACGGAGCTCAGGTAGTTGTATATCATCCAAATCAAAGGAGGTACTAATTTTGAGTTAAAACTATGGAGTATAACTATTGTATCATACTATTGAGTATAGACCATTGTATTCAACTGCCAAGTCTCAACTACCGAGTACTGACTACCGACTACCGTGTACCGATGTGCCAAACATTTATTCACTAGCCTCACAATCGAGCATTTTGATGGTTTATGATGGCAACCCACTGACAGTCCATTTCCTGTCACATCCGAGGCAACCCGCAGTTCCCGCACATAGTCCATTGTTCCCGCGACATGACCCGGTGGTATTCCCGCAACCCGGTACTTTCCCGTGCATCAGACTACCTGCTACCTATCGAGTTGAGACTATCGAGTTAAGACTATTGAGTATAGACAATCATATTCAACTACTGAGTTTCGACTACAGAGTATTGAGTCCCAACTACCGAGTCTTGAGTTAAGACTATTGAGTTAAGACTATGGAGTATAAATCATTGTATTCAACTACCGAGTACCGAGTACCGACTCCCGACTCACGACTACTGAGTACCGAGTCCCGAGTACCGAGTACCGAGTACCGAATATTGAATACCGAATACCAAGTCTCGACTTAAGACTATTGAGTATAGACAATCATATTCAACTACCGAGTTTCAATTACCGAGTATCGAGTCCTGACTACCGACTACCGAGTCTCAAATTAAGACTATCAAGTTAAGACTATGGAGTATAGACCATTGTATTCAACTACCGAGTCTTGACTACCGAGCATCGAGTCCCAAGTACCAAGTCTCGAGTTAAGACTATCGACATTAGGCTATTGAGTTAAGACTATTGAGTGTAGACTATTGTATCAGACTATCGAGTTAGGACTATCGAGTATAGACCATTGTATTCAACTACCGAGTACCGACACCAATAAGACTATCAAATATATACCATTGTATTCAACTACCGAGTATCGACTACCGAGTCCCGACCATCGAATATTGAGTGCCGAATCTCAGGTCCCGTCAGGTTTTGGGTTTTGGTACTCGGGTCTCGGTGAAATGTATAAGGAAATACAAATTTTGCATGATAATACATTTTTGTGAGTTTCTGTGTGCACCATATCCATGTGTCATTCACCACAAATCACCGAGTCTCAAAACCTGAACACCCAAAGCCCGAGACCCGAAACCCTGACATATATTGTGTAGTACCGGGTTTCGGGTTTCCCCTGACATTGTGTACTACACTCAAAGCTCGAGGATCGAGACTCAACACTGGTAAAAATGGATTTCATGTAAAATTTGGATGTCCTTACACATTTCACCAAGTGTCAAGCATCGAGTCCTGAGCATCGAGTGCCGAGTACCGAGACACGAGACCCGAAACCTGAACCCCTGACATTGTGTACTAAACTCGAAGCTCGAGGATCAAGACTCAACACTGGTAAAAATGGATTTCATATAAAATTTGGATGTCCTTATACATTTCACCAAGTGTCGAGTACCGAGCATCGAGTCCCGAGTGTCGAGTCCCAAGTGCTGAGACCTGAGACCCTGACATTGTGTACTAAACTCGAAGCTCGAGGATCGAGACTCAACACTGGGAAAAATGTATTTCATGTAAATTTGGATGTCCTTACACATTTCACCGAGTGTCGAGTACCGAGCATCGAGTGCCGAGTGCCGAGACCCGAAACCCGAAACCCGAAACCCGAGACCCTGACATTGTGTACTAAACTCAAAGCTCGAGGATCGAGACTCGACACTGGGAAAAATGTATTTCATGTAAAATTTGGATGTCCTTACACATTTCACCAAGTGTCAAGTACTGAGCATCGAGTCCCGAGTGCTGAGACCCGAGACCCGAAACCCGAGACCCTGAAATTGTGTACTAAACTGGAAGCTTGAGGATTGATACTCGACACTGGGAAAAATGTATTTCATGTAAAATTTGGATGTCCTTACACATTTCACTGAGTGTCAAGTACCGAGCATCGAGTCCTGAGCATCGAGTGCCGAGTGCCGAGACCCGAAACCCGAAACCCGAACCCCTGACATTGTGTACTAAACTCAAAGCTCGAGGTTCAAGACTCTAGACTTGAGACTCGAGACTCGCAAAAATGTATATCATGCAAATTTGGATGTCCTCACATGTGGAGTACAGAGTACCGAGACCCGAGATGGGTTTCGGGTTTCGGGTCTCGGTACTCGGTAGTCGACACTCGGGACTCGATGCTTGGTACTTGACACTCGGTGAAATGTGTAAGGACATCCAAATTTTAAATGAAATACATTTTTCCCAGTGTCGAGTCTCGATCCTCGAGCTTCGAGTTTAGTACACAATGTCAGGGTCTCAGGTTTCGGGTTTCAGGTCTCGGCACTCGGCACTCGATGCTCGGTACTCAACACTCGACACTCGGTGAAATGTGTAAGGACATCCAAATTTGACATGAAATCCATTTTTCCTAGTGTCGAGTCTCAATCCTCAAGCTTCGAGTTTAGTACACAATGTCAGGGTCTCGGGTCTCGGGTTTCGGGTCTCGGCACTCGGCACTCGATGCTCAGGACTCGATGCTCGGTACTCAACACTCGACACTTGACACTTGGTGAAATGTGTGAGGACATCCAAATTTTACATGAAATACATTTTTCCCAGTGTCGAGTCTCAATCCTCGAGCTTCGAGTTTAGTACACAATGTCAGGGGTTCGGGTTTCGGGTCTCGGGTCTTGGCACTCAACATGTAAGGACATCCAAATTTGCATGATATACATTTTTGCGAGTGTCGAGTGTCAAGCCTCGAGCTTCAACTTTAGTACCGAGTACCGAGTATTGAGTATCGAGTACCGAGCATCGAGTCCTGAGCATCGAGTGCTGAGTGCCGAGACCCGAAACCCGAGACCCGAGACCCTGACATTGTGTACTAAACTGCAAGCTTGAGGATTGAGACTCGACACTGGGAAAAATGTATTTCATGTAAAATTTGGATGTCCTTACACATTTCACCAAGTGTCAAGTGTCGAGTGTTGAGTACCGAGCATCAAAAATGTATTTCATGTAAAATTTGGATGTCCTTACACATTTCACTGAGTGTTGAGTGTCGAGTACCGAGCATCGAGTGCCGAGTGTCGAGACCCGAAACCCGAAACCAGTCTCGGGTCTCGGTACTTGGTACTCCATATGTAAGGACATCCAAATTTGCATGATATACATTTTTGCGAGTCTCGAGTCTCGAGCGTCGAGCTTTGAGTTTATTACACAATGTCAGGGGTTCGCGTCTCGGTACTTGGTACTCGATAGTTGGGACTCGATAATCAGTACTTGGTACTCAGTACTCGATACTCGAATATCGAGTTCTGAATCTCGGGTCCCAAATATTGAGTCCTGACTATCAAACATCAAGTATCGAGTCCCAACTATTGAATATCAAGTTCCAAATATTGGGTCCCAAATATTGAGTCCTGACCATCAAATATCGAGTTCCGAATCTCGGGTCCTGTCGGGTTTTGGTACTCGGGTCTTGGTGAAATGTGTAAGATACAAATTTTGCATGATCATACATTTTTGCGAGTTTCTGTGTGCAACAATATCCACGTTTCATTTACCACAAATCACCTCTCAAAACCCAAACACCTGAACACCCGAAGCCCAACACAACACAGTCCATTTATCGAATCACCGAGTACCGAATGCTGAAACTCGAAACTCGTAAAAATGTATATCATGTAAAATTTGTATTTCCTTGCACATTTCACCGAGTGCCAAGTACCGAAACCCAGTACTACACAATATATGTCAGGGTTTCGGGTTTCAGGCTTCGGGTGTTTGGGTTTTGAGACTCGGTGATTTGTGGTGAATGAAACATGGATATGTTGCACACCAGGATTCAGTTTTCGGGTTTTTGGGCCTCGGGACTCGGTGATTGGTGAAAGTCAAACATGGTGTATTCAGGCTTTTGGGCTTCGTGTTTCGGTGGTCAATGGTAGGTATATGCACGTTTCGAGTCTCGAGTTTCGGCACTCGGTACTCGGTAGTTGGTAGTTGGTAGTTGGTAGTTGGGACCTGGGACTCGATACTTGGTAGTTAAATACAATGGTCTATACTCCATAGTCTTAACTCGACAGTCTAATCTTGACAGTCTTAACTCAATAGTCTTAACTCAATAGTTTTATTGGTATCAGTGCTTGGTACTCAGTACTCGGTAGTCAAGACTTGGTAGTCAAGACTCGATAGTCTTAACTTGAGACTCGGTACTTGGTACTCGGTAGTTGGTAGTTGGTAGTTGGTAGTTGGGACTCAGGACTCGATACTCGGTAGTCGAGACTTGGTAGTTGATTATTGGTGTCAGTAGTTGGTAGTTGGTAGTCCAGACTCAGTAGTTGAATATACACTAGGACCTCAATTAGCGTGAATACACCTAAGCCTCACAATAACTTTTGTTTTTCAAAGACAAGCCTAATATTGATTTTTTGTCAAGCTTATATCTTGCTTATATCTTACCCTATTGACAAGATAAGACTAGCTATAGTATTGCCTTGACTAGCAGCACATATTCCGTCAAGAAGGCTAAGCATCATAATGACATTTCATAATTGACTCACATGCATGGCACAATTTGGGAACTCTTTTTTGTAATGCTCACATCTCACTCAAATCTCATTCGTTTGATACACATAAACCAGCCTGCTCATATAATATATCTAGCCATAGCCCACAAGTTTCATACAGATCCATCAAGTATTGAGCAAAAGGGAAGCAAAGTAACATATGTGTGAAAAGTAACAATTGACACCTATCACATAAAAGTCACATTTACATATGATATAGGTTGAACATTTCATTAAATATTAGTAGCATATATGTTACATTACACAAGCAACCTATACCACACTTTGCCCTGAGGGTGGAGGATGTGTGGAAGTGATATAATGGTAAAGTAAGTTCATGCCAGCATTAAGGTCCAACAACTACTCAACTGACCATTTTCGATGTTTTGGGTCTTTCGAGTGTCCCACACTCAATTTCTTATCTATTTCACGTCCTCAGCATTCAATTCTTGTTAGATCGTTCTGTAATGTTAGGCCTATGATACTGAATATATTTTAAAGGCACTCCAGGTGTCTGATTATTAAATATCAATGTTTGGAAGGTATGGGCAGCTTATCAGTAGAAATAGAGAGTATATACACTAGCTCAATCCTCTGGCCTATTTTGAACTGATGTTCGGTATACAATGCACATATATATGCACCACTAATGATATATGAGCAGGCTGGATCATGTATGCAAGTGTAATGGAGTGCAACACATCAAAAACATCGAATTTATGATTGTATGTGATTTTATTCCTGTAGAAGGATCCTATACATATTTTAAAGTAACTAAGCCATAGATATACTAAGAATATGCATATGAATAGACCCCCTACCCTCCTTGAAGTCCGGTCCTACAGGACAAAATTTCACAGGGGTAAACAACCAGGAGAAGGTAGGTATACTGCATCACAGGGATTTGTCCTATGGTCCTGGGCTCCTGATACACTATTCCTACTGTTGAATGGATGCTAGGGATAAAGTACCAAGTATCAAGTCCTGAGTCCTGAGTCTTGAGTTAAGACTATCGAGATTAGGCTATTGAGTGAAGACTATTGAGTATAGACCACCATATCAGACTATCAAGTTAAGACTATCGAGTATAGACCATTGTATTGAACTACTGAGTACCGAGTACCGACTCCTGACTCCTGACTACTGAGTCTCGAGTTAAGACTATTGAGTTAAGACTATCGTGTTAAGACTGTCGAGTCTTGACTACTGAGTACCGAGTCCCAAGACTACCGAGTATTGAGTCCCAAGTTAAGACTATCAAGTATAGACCATTGTATTCAACTACTGAGTCTCAACTACCGAGTACCGAGTACCACCATATCAGACTATCGAGTTAGGACTATCGAGTATAGACCATTGTATTGAACTACCGAGTACCGAGTACCGACTCCTGACTCCTGACTACTGAGTCTCAAGTTAAGACTATCGAGTCTTGACTACTGAGTACCAAGTCCCAAGACTACCGAGTATTGAGTCCTGAGGTAAGACTATTGAGTATAGACTATTGAGTTAAGACTATCGAGTATAGACCATTGTATTCAACTACCGAGGCCCAAAAGCCTTGTTCACACGACACGACCCGCCAGTATTCCCATGACCCGGTACTTTCCCGCGCATAGGACTACCCGCTACCTATCACATTGAGACTATTGAGTTAAGACTATTGAGTATAGACAATCATATTCAACTACCGAGTTTCAACTACCGAGTATTGAGTCCCAACTACCGAGTCTTGAGTTAAGACTATTGAGTTAAGACTATGGAGTATAGATCATTGTATTCAACTACCGAGTACCGAGTACCGACTCCCAACTCCTGACTACTGAGTACCAAGTCCCGAGTCCCGAGTACCGAATATTGAATACTGAATAGCGAGTCTCGCGTTAAGACTATCGAGTATAGACAATCATATTCAACTACCGAGTTTTGACTACCGAGTATTGAGTTCTGACTACCGACTACCAAGTCTCGAATTAAGACTATCGAGTTAAGACTATCGAGTATAGACTATTGTATTCAACTACTGGGTCTCAACTACCGAGTACTGAGTACCGAGGCCCGAAAGCCTGAAAACAGAATCCCGGTGTGCAACATATCGATGTTTCATTCACCACAAATCACCGAGTCTCAAAACCTGAACACCCAAAACCCAAAACCCTGACATATATTGTGTAGTACCGGGTATCGGGTTTCGGTACTCAGCACTCAGTGAAATGTGTAAGGAAATACAAATTTTGCATGATAATACATTTTTGTGAGTTTTGAGTCTCATATCTCGAGACTCGAGTTTTGAGTTTTGGCACTCGGTACTCGGGTGATTCAATACATGGACTGTGTTAGGCTTCGGGTGTTTGGGTGTTCAGGTTTTGAGACTTGGTGATTTGTGGTGAATGAAACATGGATATGTTGCACACTGAAACTCACAAAAATGTATTATCATGCAAAATTTGTATTTCCTTACACATTTCACCGAGTGCAAGTTTAGTACACAATGTCAGGGGTTCGGGTTTCGGGTCTCGGGTCTTGGTACTTGGTACTCGACACTCGGCACTCGATGCTCGGTACTCGACACTCGACACTCGGTGAAATGTGTAAGGACATCCAAATTTAACATGAAATACATTTCCCAGTGTCGAGTCTCAATCCTCGAGCTTCGAGTTTAGTCCACAATGTCAGGGGTTCGGGTTTCGGGTCTCGGGTCTCGGCAGTCGGGACTCGATGCTCAGGACTCGATGCTCGGTACTTGACACTCAGTGAAATGTGTAAGGACATCCAAATTTTACATGAAATACATTTTTCCCAGTGTCGAGTCTCGATCCTCGAGCTTTGAGTTTAGTACACAATGTCAGGGGTTCGGGTTTCGGGTCTCGGCACTCGGCACTCGGCACTCGATGCTCAGCACTCGATGCTTGATACTCGACACTCGACACTCGATACTTGGTGAAATGTGTAAGGACATCCAAATTTTACATGAAATACATTTTTCCCAGTGTCGAGTCTCAATCCTTGAGCTTCGAGTTTAGTACACAATGTCAGGGGTTCGGGTTTCGGGTTTCGGGTCTCGGGTCTCGGCACTCGACATGTAAGGACATCCAAATTTGCATGATATACATTTTTGCGAGTGTCGAGTGTCGAGCCTCGAGCTTCGAGTTTAGTACCAAGTACCAAGTACTGAGTACCGAGTGTCGAGTACCGAGTACCGAGACCTGAGACCCGAAACCCGAACCCCTCACATTGTGTACTAAACTCGAAGCTCAAGGCTTGAGACTCAAGACTCGAGACTCGCAAAAATGTATATCATGCAAATTTGGATGTCCTCACATGTGGAGTACAGAGTACCGAGACCCGAGATGGGTTTCAGGTTTCGGCTCTCGGCACTCGGCACTCGGTACTCGACACTCGATACTCAGTGAAATGTGTAAGGAGATCCAAATTTTGCATGACATACATTTTTCCCAGTGTCGAGTCTTGATCCTTGAGCTTCGAGTTTAGTACACAATGTCAGGGGTTTGGGTCTCGGGTCTTGATACTCGGTACTCGATAGTTGGGACTCGATCATTGGTACTTGATACTTGATACTCGGTACTCGGTACTTGATACCCGATAGTTGGCACTCGATACTCAGGACTTGATACTCGGTAGTCAGTACTCAGTACTCAGTAGTTGGGACTCGGTACTCGGTGAAATTTGCGAGTGGAGTCTCGAGTTTTGGGTCTCGAGTTTCGGCACTTGGCACTCGATACTTGGTAAGGACATCCAAATTTTGCATGACATACATTTTTGCCAGTGTTGAGTCTTGAGTCTCAAGTTTTGAGTTTAGTACAGAGAAACCCGGTACTCCACTATATTTCAGGGGTTCGGGTCTCGGGTCTCAGGCCTTGGCACTTGACACTTGGTTAAATGTGTAAGGACATCCCAATGTTACATGATACACATTTTTGCGAGTGTCGAGTGTTGAGTGTCGAGTGTTGAGTGTCGAGTTTTGAGTGTCGAGTGTCGAGTTTCGAGTCTCAAGCTTTGGCACTCGGCACTCGGCACTCGGCACTCGGTACTCGGTGAATCGATAAATGGACTGTGGCGGGCCTCGGGCTTTGGGTGTTCGGGTTTTGTGACTTGGTGATTTGTGGTGAATGACATATAAATATGTTGCACACCGGGATTCGGCATTCGGGCATTCGGGCCTTGGGCCTTGGTGATCAGTGAATGTCAGACATGGTGTATTCAGGCTTTCGGGTTTCGGTGGTCAATGGTAGGTACCATGTGTTCGATTCTCTGGTGCCTACATCAGCACACTGATTCGTTTGTTATCCAACTATTTAAGCCCAGTTATGTTTATTGCACTCATTTACCTGTGCCCACCTGTGTATATAATAACAACTACCTCGGCCCACCCGCCGATATAATATGTATCACTACATCAGCCTATATGTGGATATAGTATACCAATGCCTCATGCACCCATGTACACAATATCTCACTATGTCAGCCCACCCATTTATGTAATATACCCCATGCCAGCCCACCTGTCTATGTAATATACCCCACGTCGGCCCACCCATCTATGTGATACACAGCTACGTCGGCCCACCTGCCTGTGTAATATACTACCACATCGGCCCACCTGTCTATATAATAAATATTTCACCTCACCCTCGGCCCACCCGTCTATCTAATATTTCCCCACGTCGGCCCACCCGTCTATGTAAAATACCCCACGTCGGCCCACCCGTCTATCTAATATACCCCTCCGTTGGCCCACCCGTATATATAATAAATATTTCACTGCTCCCTCGGCCCATCCGTCTACAAAATAATACTAATATGTCGGCCCATCCGTCTATATAATAATATTTGCTATACATCTCTCCTCAGGTCTATAATATATGTCAATCCTACTCTACATATTACCCACATGGGCCCACCCATCTCCATAATAATATTTCTCCCGGCCCATCTGCCATTGTTGATGATATATATAACATCAGCATAGATGGGCCCACCCATCTCCATCGGAAATAATATTTCTCCCGGCCCACCCATCTCCATCGGGAATATACACAACATTGGCCCATAATCCGCTGGCCCGTATTACACGGGATATTATGTAGGTTGGGTGACCCGTATAATACGGGATTTGTCACTGAAGGGGCTCGATGATGGCAACATTCTCTTGCCATCATCAAGTCAAGTCCCTCAAGTTGATGTTCGGCTGAAGCATCCAAAGGTAACCTTTCAATATTATCATCATTTGTAACAATCCTAAGCCTGTAATTTTCAGCCGCGTGGACCCACAAACCTGATCTACCTCTTTTATGAAGAGGTGGTGAAGAATGCTCAGGGTGTCGAGGGAACCAAGGGTGACAAACACTACAAGTGTTACCATGGTCAGCGCAAAATTCTGACTATTACAAAGGCTATGTGAAGTAGTCTCAATGGTAAGCATCACATTTAACTTTGTGGTGGCTTCTGACTTGATTGCTTGATGAATGGCAGGTTTAATCGGTCACATCAAAACACACTTTCCAGTCATGTATCGACTCTATCTATATCTCAAGGATCGTGCGGAACCACCCATGGAAGACGAGGTTGCGATGGCGTCGGGAAAAAAGATTCTTGACCCCACCCAGGCAGCTGAATACCTGCTTCAGCTTGAAAAAGCCTCGAGCAATATTGTTGAGGCTTTCAACCACCAGAATCAGCGAGTTGCTGTAGGTCTATTTATACATTTTATCTATGTAGTCTAATGTTTTCAATTCAGGAAGCCAACTGGGATCAGAATATGTTTGAGCAGCTTCTCACTGAATGGATGGTCGCATGTGACCAGCTGTTTGAAGAAGTTGACAGGCTCGAGTTTCGTCGTCTTCTCAAGTATACTCACTTATGACAATCGCTTCACATCTCTCATCGTCAAGCTATGAAGCGGCGAGTAATGAAGATGGGCGAGGACACAGTTGCAGACGTGAAAAAAATGATTGTGGAATTGAACTGCAATGTTAGCTTGTCGCTTGATGGCTGGACGTCTAGCAATCTTTACAGATTCTTGGCTATTGTGATGCACTACATCACAAATAATTGGCGGCTCGGTGAGTGCCTTGAAAGAAATTGTAGGGTTGCACTGACCATCATGCAGAGGAACTCCTCATTGACTTTCGTGAACTCATTGGTGAGCATTCCAGCGAAAATATGGCACAAGCAGTGTTCGAAACTCTGGAGCTCTTCGGGCTGAAGGGTCGGGTGCTTGCGATAATGGCTGACAATGCATCAAACAACGACACGATGTGCGAGGCACTGCAAGCATTGTGTGCAAGGGAAGGCATCACTTTTAATGCTCGATGGGGACGATTACGGTGCTTGCCTCACACAACACATCTTGCAGCTTTATCGGTATGATGTTCTTAGATTTTTGAATGCATATCTCACTTTCGGCTCAAGTTATTGGAAGGCATCGGTGCTATCAAGGCCAACAAGACAACCACCAATCATGATGCTTACCAGGACTGTGTAACAGCTCCGCTTAGTCGAGAGCATGACAATGATGTTGCTGCACAAGAAGATCAGCCAGAAGATGAAGAGGAGTCTGAGCTTCATGCAGTTCATTCGGCCATTGAAAAGGTAAGTTCTAGTTTATCACTGCTGGTGGAGTCAACACACTAACACACTTATCTTCCAGTTGCGGAAGATAGTTCGCGCTGTTCGTTCAAGCCCTCAGCGTCGCCAAGCTTGGCTCCGAGAGGTCAACATGTCAATGGTGTTGCAGGTCAACACATTGCCACAGACAGCTCTCATGCTGATTCTCGATGTTAAGACCAGGTGGTCTTCAACCCATCAAATGCTCCATGCACAGTTTTAGTCTTGTATTAATACTCCAACTTACTCCCCAAAAGGTCGCGCACTTGATTATTGCAAAGTCATTGACGACTTTGTTGCAAAAATACGGGAACTTCGCCAGTATGAGTTGTCAGCCGAGGATTGGAGGGTGATCAAACTAGTCTCCCATTGGCTGAAAGCTTTCCGTGCAGCAACGACACAAATGTCAACAACGAAGCGTTCAATGCTGTCATCTACCCAGGCCATTTTCCATGGATTGCAAGAGTCGCTGCAAGAATCTCTGCACGAGTTGCCCAATAACACACCACCTCACCTCAAAGACTCGCTCATCAAAGCACATCGGAAATTGAGTGATTATTATATGAAGTTTGACGAATCACCATTTTACATATGGTCTTCTCGTAAGTATTCTCTTGTATCTATGGTGTTCTGTCTACTTATTCCTTGACACTGGATAGTCCTTGACCCCCAAATTTCGTTTGAAGGTCTTTCAGCTGACTGTGGCGACGACCACATGCTGCAAAGCCACTTGGAACATGCAAAGAATCAGTTGTGTCAGTATTATCAAAACAACTACCTTTCGTCGCAAGCTTCAAGTTCCCTTGTCGCTCCTCAACCTGCAGCGGCAGACTCGGAAACCTTATCTGGATCACCCCAGAAAGTCAATTTCACAGCTCGATACAAAAAACGGCCAATGAACTCAAGGGATGAGCTCGAGGAGTACTATAGGCTGCCTGTTGAGGATTTTGATGCTTGTGACCTCATCCAATGGTGGGCAGGCCGCCACTCACAATTTCCGAACCTCTCACGTCTGGCTCGTGATATCCTCGCTATTCCTGGTGACTTTAACCTGCTCAAAACCATTGTCTAGTATAGGTATACTAATTTTGCATACTGTAGGCTCTGCCGTCGCTGTTGAGTGCATTTTTTCAGGCGGTCGCGATACTATTTCCCTTCGACGTGCTAGTCTCCAACCCAACACAATTAGAACACTAATGTTGGTCAAACAGCGGCTGCGCCTGGCTCGTAATGCCATCACGGTAATTGATTGAATGATACTAGTAGCTGATACTCGTTTGTACTACATACTAGCTACTGTACTAGTAATTCGATGTTTTTCATCTCCCGTATGACCATATTGACTGACCGTATGACCGTATAGTTACCCGCACCGTACCGTTGACGATATCGAGTACACCGTATGGTATACGGGACGATACGGGCAGTACCCGTATGGCTACCGTACAATTGTACGGCCATAACCGTATACGGTTACGGTGACCAGCCCTAATGTTAATATATATTTGATAACCGGTGCTAGTGCTGCTTTTCACGATAAAGGTATGAATAGCTTTGGCATTGAAAGTTTAAATTATGACAAATAAGCATGTTGAACAACTCAGTTGCAATTATGCTACCATCCCTTGCTGGCCGTGATGTCGCAATGTCGCAGTCTTGTCAGTGACTCCTCATTGTAGTCTAGATTTGCATACATCCATGGCTATGTACCAATCACTCTAATTTCTCACAGTATAGATAGCTATGTTCAGCAGGAGCAGAATTACATCCTTCTATAGTTCCCACAATTACAATGTCACGGACTCATGAATTCACTGATGTTGCACGCTCAAGTCCCTCTCAGCTTCGATGCTAATCTGTGGCCAGCAAGAACGTGCCACATTACATTCTGAATACATGTTCACATCAATTCTATCCAGGTGCTCCCCCGTCATTCTGACGCTGGTGAGATGTTTAGGTGTTGGCATGGAAACACATGGAAGCACAAATACATCTCACATTATGTATAATGTGGATGCCTTTTGTGTGTCTTTACCCACCAACAACAACTTCCAAGGTGCAGACACGTAGTACCAACGATGGTTGTTTGTCAACGTGTGGTAAAACCTTCCGGATCAAACAAAAACAAACAACTAACTCTACTAGGTTCACTTCCCATCGTGGTCTACTACTATTAGTCTGTACGACGTAGGATGGAGTCTGATGAAGTGGAGAATTTAGCTGGTCGTTCCAGACGTCATCACGGACGTCATCCCAGGACATCCTACCCACACGGACACCTGCGCAAGCAGCAGCTCTCCATGGAAAGACACATACCAATGGTGGTTACTGCGTGGTGAGACCTTCTGGATCAAACAAATAACGCTAGATTGACTCTAGGGCGTCAGGAATTGGAATGCCCAGAAAATCATTGCGGTCGACCACTCTTAGTGTGTGCGACACGTATGTCTCTTTGCTTTTGTTTCACCAATTCTCTGCCTGAGTTCACTCGCCGTGATAAATATTGCCAAGAGGGGTTTCAACATATCCTTAAGCACACAAATTCTTCCGCTAGGCGTTGGTGTTACTTATCCTACTGCGCGCAATCAGACTACCGTGATTTTTTCGTTCTTATTAGGGTATTCTGAACAGTACAAGTTATTCCATGTCCTTGAAGTTCGCTTATCAGTTCCAGATAGCGGCAACTTCATATCCTATACTTATTTTCTCGCAGTCGTTATTGTGCAAACCACTCATGCATTGCACTTCATGTGTTCGCTCACCTCTGCTCCCAGCAGACCTCACCCCAATCATTAATCACGCTGCTCAAGCATCCAACCAGACACATTGCAGTTGGATTGCTCTCACATCCGTCTCTGCCATCTACCTTGCCGCCAAACTTTGCCAACTGACTTCCCCAGGCATAGCACTTCCATTCCTGGATTTGCCCCTCGAGCATGCGGAGCATGTAGAAAAGGTTTTGGATGAGACGTTGGACAGGGCCGAGGGGCTCGAGGCCCAGAGGCCCAGAAAGAGTAGGCAAGGATCAGAAGAGCTACGCTGTGACAAAGCCCGAAGGACGCTAAGTAGCTGACTAAGCTACGGTGCTATGCAGCACTACTCCACCCCTTGGGTGGGAGGTTCCCCACTACAACATCTCTGTTGGCGACGGGCTATGTGTGGAAGAGTCAGAGAAGATTTTAATGTCTGTGACTCATAATCTGGCTAGTCCTCTCTGCATGGACGGTCACAACCGCTCTTTTCAGCTAGTGCGAGAATGTGGCAGCTGTGAAAGGCATGATTAAAACCTTGCATATAGGCTGGTGCAACTGATGCTCACGCTCGAACAGCTCAGAGGATGAATTTAGTCAATGACTTTGACGTTTGCAATGCCAAAATCCTAACGCTCGCGCTTCCACTCATTATAACACACTGGTTCACTCGGAAAACGGTGGACGTGAGCGTGACCGTGACTACCTTGTTAGACCCTGGCGCAGAGGACGTGTTTAGGCAATACTTGTCTTGAATTTTGAAGGCGCTGAAGCCTTATCTTGAAGTTATGAGCGACAATAATGATAACTCGATGGTCGAGTTTTATGAAATCATTGAAATGCGCTTCTACAGTAAGTCGGACTTTCTACTCAGCCATGAGGATCTGCAGTGGGCGTGATGATCTGATTTACCAGTCCCTTCTCATTTTTGTCCTCAATCTATGCATGGGGATGATATATTCACCAGATATCAATCATGGACTATGGACCGAGGGATGATGCATCTATGAGGCTGTGAAGTATGTCAAGGTTCCCACATCGCATTACATGCAAATTGAGTCCAGTTTGCCTTAGGTGGCTACGCTTACCATTCTTTAGCATCCTTATGATATGATGGCCTGATGAGACGGCGATGAGACGGAAACTGAGAAGGTGCGGATGAAGCGACGGATGCTCAAAATGAAGATTAGGCATTGAGAGGTGTGCTTGGCAGCCTGGGTGGGACAGGTGAGTCGTCTACATCTGCTATGTTTCATGTCTGAATTTTCTGGCGCCGTGTGAACAGAATGAGACCATGTTGAATGACCTTTTACGTGCCCGGGGCTTGGCCCGCAAGGCGGAGAGTGCCGTTGTTCATCAAGATGAGAATCATTGAGATGGTATTCTTTTTCGATGATCACATTCACGTAGGCCTGTGTTGGATGGATGAAATACTTTATCCTACTGATGAACTGTACTAGAGAACAGCATCGAACACAAACCCCAGAAATCGCAAACGGTTCTTCAATCTTTCACGGTGTTCAAACATTTCGCGCGTGCGACTGCTGTGCAGCTTCACAGCCAACTTCCACTTTCATTCAACTGATGACACTGGATTGACCTCCCCTTTCTACTTCACTTCATGTGAAATCACTTACTTCGGGCAATCAAGGCAGAAACCGATAACATCCTTATGATGTTCATTTCGGCCACAAAGACGCCGAATGGTGGTATATCTACCACGAATTCCCTTGTCATATGTCCACAAAGTTTCCCGCTCACTCACAAACATTCTCTACTAACAGTATGACCATAGTCTCGAATGACCCTATTTGGTGGCCGTTCATCAATGAGGCTCGTATTAGCAGCTATTTTGTAGGTTCGTGGAGATCCTGTCGAATGATGACTGTGATGTGTCGATTTAACCTTGGCTGTGGTTTCGCAGTTGCCGCCTGCGCTGGACTGATCTACGATTGGGGTGAGCAAGACAGTATCAATGAGCCGCTGATATCCTTATGGTATTTCCAGTTCTGACATTCAGACAAGAAGTAGGTTGATGCCATTACCGCATCAGTCATGTCGCTAAGGATGGTTTTATAGGTTGAGCTGATCTGGGTGAGTATTGTCCCACGTGTGACGAAGAACAACATGAAAAACAGTTAATTCGTGACAGAGGCAACGCTGGTCCTTGATGACCGTTCTTTATCTGAGTGTTTGTAGCTCATGTTGTTAGCGTAGTTGGCAAGTTGTGCTGACTTGAAAATATCATAGGTGCGCTATCTTGGAATCATATTTGTCGTGTATGTTTGGAAGGCTAAGCAATTGGCATTATGCTAATCAGTCATGTGTGACGATCAGTCTCAGCCCTCTGTGTATGTCTTCTGACATTCACTGTGTTTGTTTCTTCTGACTGGCGACATATAGTCTATGTCCCGACAATCTCAATGACCGATGCAGTGAGTATTCTGCACCGATGCCTGCCTTTCCATCCAATTGACTGAACCCCCATGTAGGGGTGAGTGAGATTCTTGACTAACTTGTTGGTTCAATATAATGATGACAGGTGTAAGTTTGTTTCAAGTGGTTGAGTCTCCAAGGCTGATCACTCGATGGATTTCTCAGGCCACATGGCATACATTGCACAAAATTGGATTAGTGGCGTCGCAAATACAATGCTGGGTGGTGAGCTACACAGCTGCAATAGCTCGTGATATTGACTTGACTAAACCATCATGCAAGTCATCATAATCACTCGGTTACATGCCATGTATCAGTGATCCAGAAAGGTGCTGATACTTCTCGTAATCGTCCTTCTGGCTATCATCATTTTCGACGGAGTGACCTTGGCAATATCAATGAGGATTATTTCAGCGGGTAAGCTTAATTATGGATGAAAGACTTGAGGGCATTATGCTGATTGACAAATACCAGAGGAGGGCATTCTCTCCGGCACCTGTGGGTGTATTTTTAACTATGACGAAGATGCCATACTTTTGGCTGGCATCACTTGGATACTCGGCACGGCATGGGAGGTCCTCACCCTGTGTCTTGCAGTCTGGATTGCTGTCAAACACTTCCATGAACTGCGACGACAATCGGCAGGAGGGATTATCGGGGATTGCTTCATGGTGTTGATGAAAACTCATGTGGTCTACTTTGCGAGGTGAGCTCATAATGTGAATGTAGTTCTCCGTTTTCGCTGAAGTTCAACTTCCACGCCCGCTAGCGTTGTTGCTGTTTCTGGCACGCAGCTCTTTCGTTCATTTTCAACAGTATGCCGATCGTTCACCGATCTCCACAAATGACCACGGTTCATCATTTTTACAGGACTCATATTCCCTGGAAGCTCAGATTTTTATTGGGTTTAGTAGCATTTTCCAGGCTGTGCAGATATTTGTGATGGGACCACACCTGATCCTTGGCATTCAAGAATATCACGCCAAGCTCGTGGCTGACTCCGACACAGCAACCGCTATGACTTCGATTGCTTTCCAGGAACACGTGCATGTGTCGACTAGCAGTAGTGTGTAGAACAGCAAATGCTCGATGTGATAAACAGTTATTGAGTACTCTACAGGGAGGGGGAGAATCTGTTTTTTGTTCCAAGTTTTGTCATGGTATTTATGGTGTTCCGCAGAGAAATATGTACTGTGTCTGAATAAATTATTTTGCTGCCACTAGCTGACTAATGGCAAGAGCCAGAACTAACAGTAAAACCCTGATAGGTTGTGTGGCACTGCACAGTGCCGTACAGTGACACAGGCATCACAGGCAAGTCACCCCCAGTGAAAGGTTACGAGAGCCCTAGAGATCTCTAGCAAGTCTTACATCAGGAAAAAGTCAGCTGGCTATATAGTACTATATAGTCCATGTAGTCCGTGTAGCTTGGTAGTAACATCCCTTCTATGCAGCAACTGAGGTAACTATGTCGTACTACATAGTGCTACATAGTGCTACCAGGTACTACCGTAGTTACTGTAGTAGATTGTAGTTCATTGGAGTGCTACTACAGATGGCTACCAGGAACTCCAAGCAACTATATAGTGCACTGTAGTCACTCAGATAATAGCACATGAAATAGCACAAAAACAAATGAATTCAAATAATCAATACAAGCTAGTATATTCACTGGCAGTTAATAGCTGGGACGATCTTCTTCATTCCCATCTACGAGCCTCAGCCACCGCTCTCACTAGCCTCACCGCGCACCCTCCTCCTGAAGCTGGTGCTCTCAAATGGCATCTTCGAATGCCTCATTGCTGATCCGGGATCCGTCTGACACCGTAGTGAGTGTCTCTACACCTGCATGGAAACTTCACAAGTTAGGCTAGTGCTTGTGAAATTAGAGTGAAACACACCGAGCCACATTGTGCAAATTGTCCACTAGACTCGTCACTAGTGTCGTCCAAGGTAGTAGGAGGATCATCCTGAGGGGTATTGATTGCTGGAGCTGCATCGTCAGGTCAAATAGAAGTGTGTTAGTGTACCTACAATTAACAAGCAGCAATTACATACCCTTCAGCTTGTGTGAACTGCTGCTAGTGGTGTGTGATGCTGGGGGAATTTTCCCCGCACTGAATTCCAGGACCTTAACATGCTTCAGAACTTGAGTGTAGTCAGTGAATGTCAAGATAGTCAAAGCCGCCAGTAAAATGTACCTGTGTTTCACTACAGTATGCAGGCTTGATGTAGTCCATGATGTCGATGTCATTCAAGATAACACAGCATTCGGCGAGGGCAGGGCCTTCCCATAGGATGCTGCCAAATATGACGCCTGTCTCTGTCGACGAAACCTACAACAAATCAATATGGATGAACAGGGGAGCACCATGGGCAGTTACCTTGATTGTAGCTTCGATGCTCTGGAAACCATGAGGTGCTATAGTATATACAGCAGGTCATTCGACCAGCTTGAGGTCTCCAAGTGTTGCGAAGTCAAGACAAAGATTCTGCAGCGTATTAGGCGTCTGGTTGACCAGAAGCACATCTGAGTATCGTGAACAGACGTTGCCGATAAAATAGCGCATACAAGAAAGTATACGTACCAAGAAAAATGTCGAATCTGTGCATCTTAATGTATGCTTCCGCATATATGGGGTCCAAAAAACCTAGATGATACTATGAGCACTGGAACTAGGGGGTGCTCACGCCATGACAAAACCTACCTGTGAGCTGTGATATGTGACTGAGGTTGGATATAAAGTCTTCCCGGACTTCTGCAGCTCCCGTTGCCTTTCCTAAGTCCTTGATGTACTGCAAAACATATGGGTGATGCTGAATCAACGGATGTCAAAAACTTACATCAATGGGATCATCCGCTGATTTTTTCAAGAACTGCTGGAAGGTGAGCAAGTCGTCTACTTGCATGACTCATTTCTGCGTGCTTTCTGACTCTTTCTTCTCTGCTGCCTTTTTCTGTTTGCTCGTCAGTAACATCATGACTTGAAGTGAAATAAGCACGCACCTACTGAGCAACGAGCATCTTGGAGTACGCCGCCTTCGTGTCCTTCAAAAAGATGTTGTGGACGATGGTCTTTTCCTGGAGCTCGCTTAGGGTTTGTATGCAGTTGAGGATATGCTCATTGCAATCCTTGTCAATTGGTACTGTGATGAACTTCGACTGACTGACTCAGATAATAGACATCATGATCAACATAGACTGTGTCCATGTCAGCGAATGCTATATAAACCTTAAAAATAGTACACACCTCAACATGAAGAGCATTAGCCTTTTGACAATCGTTGGTAAGGTCCTCGAACCGCAGCACAAGTTTCGTCCTTCTGTTTTTCCAACCTTTTTTCCTTTGTGGCTTGACGACAGACCGTGTTTTGCGTTTCAAACACTGTAGAGAAAGTGAGTGAAGCCATGGCTCAGTTATACTTGCAAAAGCTCGTTTTGGAGTGTTGGGAGGCACCCGGCCCAGGTTTTACCCTCATACAAGCAAGCTTGCGAAAAATTGTCTCCAAGTGCTGGGATGCTGATGTGAAGCATTGTGAGGAGGCGAAACGGGTACAACTCTTAGAGTTACTTCTTGCTGCTCATGGTATCATCAGACTAGTGTAGTGTGGTTATATCCGAAGTCTAGACCTGAATGTTACGGACGCCGTGCTGTGCACTTCTTTTTCCCTTGATACATGCTTGCTACACATGTAACCCCTGTTTCATCTATTTAGGTTCGTACTGCCTCGTCCTCACCATACACGCATGTAGTACTATTATTACTCTTACCCTGTACCCTTACATAGCTTTCCTATTGTATAAATACTGCCTCTAGGTCACTGCTGATTCTTCAGCTTGACCTACGCAGATTTCCTCTTGACTCTTCTGACTTGACTAAGGATTCCTCTTCGGATCCTTACTTCTCTTTGACTTAGACTTCAAGGGCTGTTCCCTTGTCGTAGATTTGTTTGGCTTTGTTCCTCTCGTTACACTCGGCGTAACAAAAGGTCAAGCTACTCTTTTACCGTCGCACTATCCCGTTAGTCGACACCCTCCCAGAAACCAGACATCGTGGCAGACGAAGATTCCACTATGGCAGACTATGACAACGACTCGAACTCAAAGGCTATCAAAATGATGATGCCTGCTATCTATGATGGCAACAAGACTCGAGCATCCGCATGGCTTGCGCAATGCACCATGTACATGAAAGTCAATGATCACATCTATGACTCAGATCTGAAGAAGGTAGCATTCGCGCTATCCTTCTTTCAGAAAGGAGAGGCAGAGAAGTATGCCTTAGCGCATTACAGAATGCCTCACGGACATTACGAAGAGAAGACCAGAACCAGAGACGGCAAGGAAGAAACCTACAACCAGTATATTGATGATTCCCCACTTGGGCGATGGATCGACTTTGTCAGTCGGTTTAAAGCCTATTTCTACCCGAAGAACCTCGGCCTTCAAACCTTAGAGAAACTCAAGGTTGCCCGACAGACCGGAACCATCGAATCCTACATCTCTTACTTCAATCAGCTTCTACCCGACGCTGATATAGACGACGAGAAGATCAAGATCCTATTCTTCCGTCAAGGACTTAAGAAGGAGACCGCTCAAATGGTTATGATGAAAGACAATGTTCCCGACACAATAATCGGCTGGATGGAAGCAGCACAAGATATGGAAACAAGGAGACAGGTCCTCTATGGATTCTCCTTCCAGAGAAACCAACGAGCTAGCAAGGACCCCTATGCCATGGATGTTGATCGCATCCACGCTGAAGAAGAAGAACATCATGAAGAAGATCGTCCAGTGAGAAGTACGCAACTCTCACAAGGAGAAAGGGACTTTAGGCGAAAGAACGGCCTTTGTTTCAAATGCGGAAAGAAGGGCCTCGCCAAGGATTGCCCTAACCATAGGAACTCCGCCCCTGGTTGGAAGCCGAACCCTAAACCGGTTCGCGAAACGAAGATCGAGAAAGACGATCAAGAAGCAGAATACGCGGAATTCCTCCAATGGAAGGAATTCAAGGCCCATTCTATTAAGAAGGATTTCTAGATGGGGAAGCTGCACCGGCGTCAGTAACCCCTAGTACCAGTATCGGACTCATTGTATCATCTATAGGCGACTCAAATTCCATGCACATTCCTATTTTGATCGAGTCATGCAACTCCAACAAAACCGCCGAAGCAGCTGCCCTAATTGATTGTGGCGCAGCTGGAGAATTCATCGATTGGAGATACGTTCGAAAGAACAAGATCTCAACCCATAACATTCCCTCCCCTATAATCGTCAAGAATGTTGATGGAACCCGCAATAAGGCAGGAACAATAACGAAAGCATGCAATCTGTTTTTCTCCTGCGGAAAATGAACCATGCATGCTACGTTCCTAGTCACATCCCTTGGAGGAGAAGACATAATCCTCGGACTCCCATGGTTAAGAGCCGAAAACCCTCAAATAGATTGGGCAAAGGACCAAGTATATCTTGAAGAAGACGAAGAAGCCGCAAAAAGCCTTGCAACGGCTCGTCTTACCCATATCTCTCAACAAGCTTCAGCTCAAGAAATACCCGACCCTGAAGCTGATACCCCTATCCGACCCCTATCATTCCTATCTCGCGACGGCACAGAAGTAATCCTCCCTGATGCCGTCCATTATATTTGCGACCCACTTCCCTTGCGTAAAGCGGCGAATATTGCTCAAGAATTGGCCCAGAAAAGCCATGAACAAGAAAAGCCAAAGACGTTTGAAGAACTCGTTCCTGCATCCTTTAGAGAATTCAAGGATGTCTTCGACAAAGCAGCAATGAGTTCACTTCCTCCATCTCGCCCGTTTGATCATTGTATCAAACTAAAACCCGATTACACTCCCCGAGACTGCAAAATCTATCCTCTCTCTACTCCTGAAGAAAAGGCCATGAATGACTTCGTCGATGAAAATCTTGCAAAAGGATTCATCGTACCCTCTAAATCCCCTCAAGCTTCACCTTTCTTCTTCGTAGGAAAGAAAGACGGTTCCCTCCGACCCTGCCAGGATTATCGCAAACTGAATGATGCCACCATTAAGGATGCCTATCCCCTTCCTCGAATTCCTGATCTTCTTGATAAACTCAAGTCGGCAAAGATCTTTACCAAAATGGATGTACGAGCAGGTTACAACAATGTTCGAATCAAGGAAGGAGATCAATGGAAGGCAGCGTTTAAAACATCTCGTGGTCTCTTCGAACCCACCGTGATGTTCTTCGGACTATGCAATGCACCGGCCACGTTTCAAGCAATGATGAACGACTATTTCGCAGATATGATCAATGAAGGATGGGTTGTCATTTACATGGACGACATACTCATCTTCTCTGAAGATCTTACTTCTCATCACAACCGAACTAGACGAGTACTTCAAAGATTGCGAGAGAAATCTCTTGCTCTCAAACCCGAGAAGTGTGTCTTTGACACCGAAGAAGTCGAATACCTTGGTCTTATTATTCGCCCTGGTCAAATCTGCATGGACCATGTCAAACTAGACGGTGTTCTCAAATGGGAACAACCCACTACCGTCAAGCAAGTTCGCTCATTCCTTGGCTTTGCAAACTTTTATCGCCGATTCATTGCCAACTATTCTTCCATTGCCCGACCCCTTATCGATCTCACCAAGAAAGACATTGTTTTCAATTGGACTGACGAGTGTGCTAAAGTGTTCGCCACTCTCAAAGATCGTTTCCTCTCTGCTCCAGTCCTTCATATCCCTGATAAAGACCGACCCTTTGCTATTGCCGTAGATGCCTCTCTTTATGCTACAGGAGGCGTTCTCCTGCAGAAAGACTCCAACGGCGATTGGCACCCATGCTCCTACCTCTCCACCTCCTTCTCGGCTCCTGAACGCAACTACCAGATTTATGATAGAGAGTTGCTGGCAATCATCAGAGCCTTAGAAGCATGGCGCCACTACCTCGAAGGATCCCCATTCCCAGTCCTTGTCATGACTGATCACAAAAACTTGACTTATTTCCTACAAGCCCAACAGCTTAATAGAAGACAAGCTCGCTGGCTTTTATTCCTCTCCCGCTTCGAGTTAGAACTCCAACACGTTCCCGGGAAAGATCTTTCTGTTCCCGACTCTCTTTCTCGCCGGGCTGATCATATCCCTGAAGATGCTACCGATAACACCGACGTTACTCTCCTTCCCGACTCCCTGTTTGTCAACTTAGTTGACACCGCTCTTACTCCTCGTTTGAAACTTTCCTCTGATGTTGACCCCGTTGTTCAGCTGGCACTGGACACTCTATCGAATCCCACCCTTCCCCCCCCGATGAAGTCTGCTCTTTCTGATTGGTCATTGAAAGACGGTTTGCTTTCTTTCAAAGGACGTTTATACGTTCCTCCCGGTGACATCAGGAAAGACCTCGTTATCCTTCATCACGATTCTCCGACTGCTGGTCACCCTGGGCGCTTTAAAACACAAGAACTCCTTTCACGAACATATTGGTGGCCTGGTTTACCCACTTTTGTTCGTAAATTCGTCGAAGGATGTTCTGTTTGCCAGCAGAACAAGGTCAACACCCACCCATCCCACCCTCCCTTGAATCCCATTCCCGCTCCCTCGTCTCGACTTCCGTTTGCTCAGTGCTCTGTTGATCTCATCACTGATTTGCCCCTTTCCAACGGCTTCGATTCTATCATGGTCATGGTAGACCATGGGCTTACGAAGGGGGTGGTAATTACTCCCTGCAACAAAACTATTGATGCAGAAGGAGTGGCCGACATATTCTTCCGTCGTGTCTACTCTCGATTTGGACTCTATGAGAAAATCATCTCTGACAGAGGTCCCCAGTTCGCCTCTAAGTTTGCCAAAGAATTAGGACAACTCCTTGGATACAAAGTCGCGTTATCTACGGCCTTTCACCCTCAAAGTGATGGAGAAACCGAAAGAGTCAATCAAGAACTTGAAGTATTCCTCCGTATCTTCTGTGCTAATGATCAAACACAATGGTCATACATGCTGCCTATGGCAGAATTCGTCCATAATTCCCGTCATCACTCCGCTCGCAATGCCTCTCCCTTCTATCTTATGATGGGTTATCACCCGCAAGCCTTACCAACGGCTATTGAAAGAACGGATATTCCCGCTGTAGAAGATCGAATCTCACAACTCCAGGCATCAAGAGAAGAAGCCCTTGCCTCACATGAACTCGCAAGGCAAACCATGAGGCAGAGAATCACGAAAACCTTCGTTCCATTCAAGAAAGGAGATAAGGTTTGGCTAGAATCCAAGAACCTCCATCTCGGCTACGATAACCGGAAACTTTCACCCAAGCGAGAGGGTCCCTTCTCCATCACAGAAGTGTTAGGCCCTGTGACCTATCGCTTAGCCCTCCCTGCACAGTGGCGTGTGCATCCTGTCTTCCACGCCGCTCTTCTGTCTCCATATAGAGAAAACGATGAACACGGACTGAACTTCCTATCACCTCCCCCTGACCTCGTGGACGGCGAAGAAGAATTCGAAGTCGAAGCAATCGTGGGACACCGCGGATCTGCCACAAGACGAAAATACCTTGTGAAATGGAAAGGCTATCCATCCGCGGACAACGAGTGGTTATCTGAGTCTGATCTTTCAAACTCCTCCGAAACTTTGGAAGCTTATAAGACCTCCCATCGTCTCAGAGCCACTTCAATTCAAACCACCATCATCTCAAACAAAGATGCCTTCTGCCAACGAAATCCCCCGCCCTTCGACCCCTTTCGAACCTCGTCCACCTCGTCCTCGCTATGGACGGATGACCACGGGCAGCAGATCCCCCACATATCATTCCGCTAGAGGCATGAGCTCTATCCATACGAGCCAAGCCAGCACCGCCTCTGTAGATGAAGTCAATCGTGTATTCCCGTCTGACGACGACGACATTCCCTCCCTCCATTCCATCGAACAAGCCCTACCAGCTGGTCCTGGTCCTCTTCGTCGCCGACCTCGCTTCTCCACTAGAGTACGGCATAACTGCCCTTACATCGTCCGTGACGATCCCTTCCTGTCCGAGGCAGGAAATGCTGAACTACGTCGCAGAACCATTCTGTCGCACGGTCGCTATCGTGCACCCCTCCAAAGGTGTATCGGAGACAACCAGGAGTTGTCTGACCTCTATGGTCTCTACACCTTAGGAGATCGCATTAAGTCGATCGTTTACGATATCCGCTCCCCTCCTACCGACAACCTCACTTCCACCGCATTCGACATTCGTTTGGAAGATATCGCGTCACGCATTCAGACGTACGCAGCGCAATGGATGGAGAGAGAAGGGTTTTGGGATGCGGTAGGCGACCTTGGACAGGCCCCCGAGCATGTTGATGATTAGAACAACTGGGTTGTTCTGCTTAGTGAGAGGGTGATGTTATGGACGCCGTGCTGTGCACTTCTTTTTCCCTTGATACATGCTTGCTACACATGTAACCCCTGTTTCATCTATTTAGGTTCGTACTGCCTCGTCCTCACCATACACGCATGTAGTACTATTATTACTCTTACCCTGTACCCTTACATAGCTTTCCTATTGTATAAATACTGCCTCTAGGTCACTGCTGATTCTTCAGCTTGACCTACGCAGATTTCCTCTTGACTCTTCTGACTTGACTAAGGATTCCTCTTCGGATCCTTACTTCTCTTTGACTTAGACTTCAAGGGCTGTTCCCTTGTCGTAGATTTGTTTGGCTTTGTTCCTCTCGTTACACTCGGCGTAACACTGAACCTAAAAATTTTCAGTTGAAACAATGGGACCTGGGTTAGTCTCCATAACAGAGTGCATTCTTGGACTGAAGGAAAGGGCGTACCTGGTAGCCCTACGCAAAGGGCATAGTGGGAGGGCATAGTGGTGTATTCTCGGACTAGCAATAGGACAAAGGGTTAACAGAGTGTGTCCGGTTATCAAGATTGTTTTGACATTTTCCAACAAGTCGCCATCATCCTTCCCCCTGACCCTCATGTGTCTCAGTCACCCAAGCATCTGCGGGTGAGGGCAACACCTGAAGTGCTTCCTTCACCTTCTGGATGGAAGCCGGGTTCCCCCACACAATTTGACATGGCATTGATTAGTAGTGATGGTGTCCAAACATCAAAGGTACTACTCACCCTGGATGGTATGTTGATGCCTTCCAATTCACAAAGTACAATGATGAACTCTAAGTTATAGCTGCAGTCCAAGTTGCACAGGTCCGTGTACTATTCATGCTGCCTCGTCAATTTGGCGTGTACTCACGACCCCTTGCCTACATTGAATGATTCACGCCATTCACAGAGGCGGACCAGACAACTGGTCTGTGTCAAGTCTCACGTTCAACTCATCACTTGTGTCGGAATGGGGCCGTGATTAGGGTGTGACATGGGTGCACCCGGGTGGCACCTGTACTCAATCTGCGGGTGGGTGGCACTTCAAAGGCCTACCCACACCCGCACGGGTCAGAATATCTTGGATGGATCCACAGGTGCTACGGGTCACCCACAGGTGACCAAGTGTATGATTGTCGGTATGAGAATATAGGTACCAAATATGTGTAAAAACTATCCATCAGACTCAAGTTCAACAGCATCAACCTGTTCCTTCTTTTTTTTCCTTCTGTTTTCCCATTTTCTTATGCATGATATTTGTGGCAATGCCAAGATCAGGCATGAGAGGTGTGTTGAACCATGATCTGACAGCAACCTGTGCTTTGAAGGTCTGCGAGCTGATACCATGCTGAAGATGGTTGACTTGCAGACGGCTGCCAGAGAAAGCCTGTTCGGCGTCAACCGAGGAAGCTATGCAGCATGGTTAGAGTGTCTGTACTAGCATTTTAAGCCAACATACCAGGTGCAGACAAAAAATCGAGGGCCATTTGAGCTAGGCGAGGTCGAGTCGTACGAGCATTCTCCCAGTATTGAAGAACTCCGCCGGCAGCCTTGAGCTCAGCCTTTGAGATATGTGGGGTGTCCAGGTATGCTTCGAGATACTAGGACACTACGACTAATCACACACTGGATAAACTCAAGTGTTGACCAGCCAGATTTTGCCATGATCAAACCAGACAATGACAATGCCCAGGTATGAGTAAGCAAAAGGTGCTAACCATCCGTTGATGACAAGGTGGATTGCACCAACATGTTTCTGTGACATGAATCAGTGGTGATAGCCAGGTCTTTGCAATCCTTCTCACCGAAAAGTAAAACTTGACATTTTTAGATGCCTCAGAGTAAATAGTGTTGATGTTGCATGAGACCGTGTGAGGAGAAGGCACTTTAACATCGGGACGCAAGAGCTTTACCTCTTCGAGATAGAGAGGATCAGCCACCGAGTGGAATGGGCGTTTATTGACTGCACAACACAGTGCTATCAAAGCGCGATGAGCCTCCACCATATATTTTGAAACTGATCCAGTGAGAGTTTGTTGTGCACCTGTGGCAGCAGATCCCGTTGATGAGACACCATGCCACCCAGCACAGTCCTTGATGCCTTGATTGAGGTTCTTGGTGCCCTGACCAGTCTGCATACGCTTGCGATGATGTGGTCTATGGTTCGCAGGATTGATACGACATGTGAAAACAAACTTGAGATAATGGGGACTTCCGTCACCTTTGAAGTGGCGCCTGAGTGAGGTTTCGTAGTGATTGTAAGCTGGCGAAGTCCAGCGTGACTTTGATGCTGCTAAAATGACAATGAGCTAATGAAATGACACTGAGATCAGACAATGAAACACCTATAATCTCATCATCACTATTGCTCCAAACCTCGAGGTCAGATTGCTCTGCTTTGGCACACCACTTCTTCTTTGGAGACTCTAGAATAGGAATCAGAGATGCAGCTCATTTACGAGTGTGTGTATTTGTGGCTGGTGAGTTGGGTGCTGAAGATGCATTCGACAGTGAACTGAAACTACTCCTTGACATGGCCCTGGTAGGAGGTTGACCGATGACGAGATAGATCCAGTGCCATGGTATTTAAACATTGAGAAGCAATATAGATCAACTGATCTGAAGACATGATAACAACACTTTTTGTACCTAGTCGACAGTCGTACCGAATCAGTGAGCTTTGGTTTTGACGTCGGGTAAGTGGTTGACAAGCAAACACTATTTGGGGTATTAGACTACCCACGGATACCTGCGGGTACCCGACTTTAGCAAGCCCTCCGACCCATACCTGTGCGGGTGGAGCCATCCATAATACCCACCACCCATACCATCCGTCCCACATTCCGTCCGCGGGTGGCACCCGGATGGGTACCCGTGTCATACCCTAGCTGTGATACATGTTGACAAAATTATTCGTCCATGTCACCTAATACCAAAGATGGGTCAATGGGTCAATCCTACGTGGATGAGCGCGAATGTGTATGAGTTGGTGAGTGAATTTTACTTGAATACATTCATTGACCTTGAGACTTTTTGTATGTCCACTATGATTACTTAGAATATAGAATAGCATTACAGTGCTCGATAAAATTACAATGTGCAAATATTGACTACAGTGACTACAGTGACTACAAGCGCCTCCTGTAGCTCTACATAGCCCTGATTTCAACTACATATCACTATATATCACTACAGTGACTACATAGCACTATGTAGCCGTCACTAAGACTACACCGATATTTGTTTTTTCCTGATGTAGAGAAGAGCAAAAAAGGAAAATGAGTGAGATATAGACATAGCAAGAAAATGGCTAAACGAAGCAAAGATAAGACACATGTAAAACATTGTAAACTGGTGTGGCATGGTGTCATGCATGGTATGCAACTCATACCATGACATATCATCAGCAAACTAAGGATAGCCTGTCCAGCCCTCCACAGTTCTGTCCAGTACCACAGTACCCACAGTAAGGGTTCTATCTGTGGAGTACTGTCCAGCACTGTCCAATCTAGTCATGTCACTGTCCAGCTCTGGGACAGAGCTGGGACAGTGTGATGACAGACCAGCACAGCACCTAGACAAGTGCAGGATGAGGCAGGACTTGCAATAGCAACACACAAGCATGGTAAACATATATCCATTCATCATAAGGGTTATGTACCATATGGGATTGTATGCAAGATTAATAATGAGTAGATATATGAAATGTAATGGCAATGGTGTGATTCCACGGAAAACAAGTGTGAACAAATGAAATGATTGAGTTAGTCGAGCACAGCTTGGAAGGTGACAGCGCGAGTCTTCAGCGCCTCTGTCTTGGCACTAGTATGAGTGTCAGTAATGAGATCCATGGTGAGAGAAAACTTGATACCTAGCAGCCTTTGCCCATCGATGCCTAAACCCACGGCACTTGGATTCGTGGTAGGGGTCTTTTTCAACCTGGTTCATCAAGTTCAGGATACCTTCGTGAAAGGGACGGTATGTATCGACATGCAATTTTTCCGTGCGCCAGACACCCATTCTGTATTCATCAAGTGCCACAGCCAGCTGAAAGAGATCAGCACACATTCAGGAAAAATGAACCCACTTACAATCGTGGCAGCAAGTGCTACTGCACCTTTGGGTACAGAATTTGCAAAGATGTCAGGAAAAGATCGAGCCAGCGCGTTTTTACCCATGTAATAGTATGTCTTACAGAGATCCTCCAGTGTGATGTGTGTGAGGTTATCAGTGTGGCCCTGCGTGAGAGGCAAGGTCAAAGCTGATCAAGCAATTTTATTCATACCTGAGCATCCAGTCCGCCTCATAGGAACTTCCCATCATCCTTAAGTTCCTTTATGCCATTATGGATGTATTCCATGGCATCATCGTCATCTTCACATTCATCAGCTTTGCGGAAAAGCTCGTATTGGCTTTGAGCAATCGGGTGGGCTGCTTTCTTGAACTCTGAGCACATGTTTCCTAAATCATCCCATAACTGTGGTGATATTAAGTCAACAAATCAAAGAGCAAAAAAAAAAACAAGGAAACGAAATACTATGATAGTCATATCATGCTTGTACCTCTCCCAATAGCCTTCCTCCACACTGCGACCTTCCACAGCAAACTGATTGTGTAGTTCTGCTAGAATTTCAATCACATCCTCAGCAAGGAAAGTCTCACAATGAGGAAACAGATTATCAAGGGATTCAAGCCTAGACCACTTCTTTACCTTCTCGAGCAAGTCCTTGTACACCAGCGGGTAAAACTGAAGCTGCATTGGGATGGGGCCATCTGACCATTTGTGGCTGTTCCTTGCAGGCTGAACTTCATTGTCATTGTCATTGTCCTTCTTGGTCTGCTCTTCTTTGCCTTCCTTGCCTTCTTCAATATGGTCCTCACCTCGTTGGTGAAGTTCTTGCAAATAATCTAGATCAGGGGACCTAGGACACCTGTTCCTTTCTTGGTGCTGAAGAAGGATATCACCATGTTGACAGCAATCAGATGGTTGTGCTTCTGGCTGAGCATGACTGCGACAGTTGTGGTGGTTGGAAGACTGCATTTCAGACTGGATGTGACGGCCATCCCATCAATGATGGTTTGATGGTGGTATGTTGGGCTGAGCATGATTGGAGGGTCGATGTACAGCATTGCAGTTAGTGGCTGGAGCTGATGGCATCCTACGTTGGTTCTCGTGAGGTACTTGCTGTCTTGCATGCCTATCAGTGGATCTGTGTGACAACACGTGTTCTTTCACAGGAGGTGTGTGCGGTTCTTTGTCTTCACTAGCTAAGGGTGACCTGGGTGATATCACACACCGTTTCATGGGAGGTGTGTACTGTTCGTCATCTGCGTCAGTGTGATTTCCTTCTGGTGTAAATTTGCGTTCTAAGGGTGGGGTGTCAAACAAAACAAACTACAATGAAACAAAAGAACTCACTATGAAGGTGGGGGTCATCGATTTCAGGGGTTCCTGTCCCTGCATGACAATAAGTTAGCTAGGTCAAAGACTGTATGAACCAACATGCACTAGTCACATAGAAGTCAGGAGATGATCGTGCTAGAGGAAAATTTCGAGTTATATACTACCTTACAGGGGTTGACTATATAACAACTGTTTACTGTTATCTGAACTAAGCTTTACGTGTATAAAGACCCTCTCTCTTACCGGAAGAGAGACATGAGTCAAGAGAATATGACAAAGTTGAAACAGACTTTCATAGGTTGAGACACAACCTACTCGGTTGAAACATACCTAAGAGATATTTCTTCACAAAGAAATCACAGACCCAGTCAGCATAGTTTCTATAAAAAAGAGGTAATCTAATTACCCATTGACCATCCACAAACACCACGTTATCAACTGAGAAGTAGAAAATCCATTGACTGTGAACTTGAGGAGCTGGCAACTATTGTCTCATCAAAAGTGTAGTTGTGTTGTCACTGAATTTTACACAAACCTTATATAAGACCCTCAAGTAAGAAGACAATGGTTTCATGTCTATGTGTTTGCAGTGTCAAGCTCAAATGCCCTGCCACACTTCTCATATTATACCATTTATGTGAGATGCCTCGAACTTATACCTGTGATTGTCTACAGTTATGTGGAGGTGTTCTATGTGAAGTCACTCCGAGACTCGGGCACAATGGTGTTATCATGAACAGTTCTAGGGACCTTAGATAGCTGCACACATCTCAGTCTGGCAGCTTTGAAAAAATGCAGGTGTCTCTTGTGGAACTTACACAGCGGGTACTAGTAACGAGAAAGATGGTGATGAAGAGCTTGGAAACCAGGCAGATCAAGACAACATCAGGGATTTGACTAGAGTATGACGAAGATTTAGCTAGCTCTATTTAACGTATAATATCAAAAATAAATATCACAATTGCAGATCACATGATAAAGAAATGGATAGGTAGACTACATTGGTGGGATCTCCCAATGCTAAGGTAGAAGACATGCAATTTTGACCAACCTTACGTGATGTAACTGACGTGTGACGCTGTGAGGATAAGTCAAGCCAAACGGCACAGACTCAGAGGATAAGTTAAGTAGCTACTTAGGTATTGTGCAATGTCTATCAATGTTTTTATGTGACTAGACTTGGCGTGATTAAGCTATTGGTATGTAAAGAGAGTTGTAATATGATAAATTGTAGCTCAGTGGGATTGCTCAAACTCCTGCATTATGGACTCGGGAAAGACGTGATGTCCACAATATTTTTTGATTGCCCATGCAGCTCATTTTCCGTCAAGTCCCTTCTTGTAAGCATAAACAAATCTACTAGACCTGACAAAAAAGCTAAGATTTAAATTAGTCACATGTGTTGAGATCAGAAAGATCAACAAACTCACCGCCGCATGGATGACTGTGGGACTGCATTCAGCGAGTCAAGGACATTTCATTCAAGGTCAGCCTCTGACAATGATCGTTCCTTCATATGGTACAGCCGCTTTGCATAACCCCAACAATGCTCAATAAAGTTGAGCTCACAGTGAAATTTTGGCAGGAAAATTACATCAACTCCTCGCGCATGACACATGGACTCCAAATTTGATTCGACTTTGGTGAAATTGGGTTGAGTATACATTAGCCGCTGGCAGCAACAGTCAATCTGGCCAGGAGGGCATTTGAAGTCTTTGCATTCTGTTCAAAGGTGAGGGGCATCATCAGGAAAAATGGTATTTGCACTAATTGCAAATATAGCATCTATATCCCTCAGGGCAAAAAAAGACAAGTGCCCTTCTTTGAATGACATATAGAGTAATTAAATGCAATTATTATGTGTTACGACCAGGATAGTTCTTCCGTTGTGTTCCAATAAAGGATGATCAAGACAACGGTGTTCGATAGTTTCAAAGACAGACCAAGTTTCAAGGGCTTGTCTGATCAAGTTCAAGTTCAAAGGCTAGTCAAGTTTCAAAGGGGCTCGCTAGATCAGATTGATGGTTCTATCAGGTAAAACCTAGTAGATTCAAGTTAAGGAAAAAGTACAGAGTACATGAGGGTTTATATAGGTAAGCGAACGCGCACAGACCAAGACAAGAAAGGAAGGCATAGCTAGTAAAAGTACAAGAAAGGAAAAGAGGAATCGTACGATAGAAGGATATGGAATACTATGGAATGTTCATGATACTTTGTCATGTGAATATCGGTTGCAGTGAGTAAGTGAAGTAAGCGGTCATGTGATGAAAGGAAAATGAATAGGGTGCCAGTGCTCTTGTAACATTACCCCCTTCATATCATTGAAGTCTCTGACTTCAACAGCTCTCAAGCCTTGTGTCTTCGTAGTAGATTGGGTTGGCGTCAGCGTTAGCAAAGTTATCCAGGTCATGAGAAAGCTTCTCATCTTTGTCAGCTTCCCATCGTCTCAGGGCGTCATAAAACCCAGGAGTATTGGTATCCATTTTACGCAGCGCAAAGATCTTTTGTCCATGGAGGGAAGGACAATATGTGGAGAGATGGTCAGGAGCGTCCGTAAGACAGACTCTGCATCGATAGGTGGGGCAATGTTTATGACGGTGGCTGATTTGTTTACAGTTGCAACACATGATGTTCTCGAATGTGGGGTCAAGAGTCGGGTTTGGAACAGGAATGGGGGCTCACGGTGACTCGAACTCTGCGGTGGAACAACAATCTTGGAAGTTTAAAGCTGGTTTGGAGAGGCCGATGGAAAGGATGGTCTGCTTGGGAGGTGGTTTACGACGAGTGCTCATTTTGGCTGGCTTGCTGGGTGACGAGGTTGGAGAGGACGCAATGGGGGATGGAGTAGTCGAAGGTACAGTGGGAGGGATATGAGGAGATGGTGGGGTAGCCACAGTGGTAGCTATTCGTTCAGCGATGATGTGGATAACTCTCTCTACGTCCCCACGGAAGGTGTTGGGAAAGAGGAGGGATACAGTCGACTTGATTTTGCGCTGAAGGTAGTGTAACTGATTGACGGCATTGGGGTGATTGATACGAGTAAGGGTTTCTTCGATAGAATGAGCAGCGCAGAAGATGGAAAGTAGGTAGAGGGCGTTATAGTCCTTTCGTTCTATAAAGATCTTTTCTATTTCTAAGGCATGCTGGGCGCTGATGAGGGCAGCTTCAAAGAGGGCGAGATGGTCTTGTTGTTCAAAGAAAGTGAAGTAGTCAGAGGAATGGGTAGATGAAGTAGGAGACGTAGTGGAAGGGGAAGACAGGGTGGTAGAAGACATGATTTGTTCAGATGGTTTCTGGGATCAGGAGGCAGGAGATTTTGAGTCGTTTCTTATAGTTCTGGAGGATTTCTGGGGCGTTTTCTAAAGTGTCTTCTGGAAGCCAGGTGTTATCTGCGGAGGAGTAGCCCTTCCATGACACAAGGTAGCAGCATTTCCCTTTTTGTCCTTTGTGAGCCAGAATATTGTCGACTTCATATTCTTCTTCGCCATTGATGACATCAGGAGGTGGTTCAGGGAAGTTCGGGCCATGGATTTCGGTTTCTTGATAGGACGATAGTTCGGAAGCATGGAATGTGGAGTGAACTTTCCATTGTTCTGGAAGACGGAGTTGGAAAGTGATAGGGGAAAGAACGGCGGTGATCGGGAAGGGTCCGTATCGCTTGGGCGCAAGCTTCTTTGATGGAAGATGAGTCATAAGGTGTGCAGCAGATAACCAAACCTTATCTCCAACTTTCCAGGGTTCGTACTTCTTTCCATGAGAGCGTTCTGCCATTCACTGTCTGACAATGTTGTGACAAGCGAGGGCTTCTTCTCGGATCTTCTGGAGGTACGTGACACGTTCTTCTGATGCAGGGATAGCAAATGGTGGGAATGTGAAGGGAATTCCTCGGGGTTCATAGCCCATTATGAGGAAGAAAGGAGAGGCGTTTCATGAGTCATGTTTTCGGTGGTTATGAACGAATTCGGCCATAGGAAGGTGTTTCACCCAATTAGTGGGTGCGGAGCAGCAGTAGATGCGGAGATAGGTTTTGAGTTCTTGGTTCAGGCGTTCGGTCTGTCCATCTGTCTGGGGATGGTAGGCGGTTGATAGGGCTACTTCGTAGTCAAGGAGTCTTCCGAGTTCCTTCGAAAACTTGGATGCAAATTGCGGACCACGATCAGAGATGAGTTTATCATGGAGTCCGAATCTGAGGAAGACTTTCTTGAAGAAAAGTTGGGCGACACCTTCAGAAGTGATGGTTTTCTTGCAGGGAGATAGAATTACCCCCTTCGTAAGACCATGGTCTACCATGACCATGATAGAATCGAAGCCGGCGGATTCAGGGAGATCGGTGATAAGATCGACGGAGATCTGTGAGAAGGGGCGCATGGCAGAGGAAGGAATGGGGTTCAGTGGAGGCGTGATGGGGTGCGTATCAGATTTCATCTGTTGGCAAACAGCGCAACCGTCAACATATTTGCGGATAAAAGAACCCATCTGCGGCCACCAGTAGTCACATTTGACAAGATCTTCAGTCTTGAAGCGGCCAGGATGGCCAGCAGTAGGGTGATCATGGTGAAGGGTAAGGATACGGGATCAAAGGTGGGGTGGTACATAAGCGCGGTCTTTATAGTACAAAATGTTGTCAGTAAAGCGCCAATCAGAAAGGGAAGACTTCATAGGTGGGAGGCAAAGGCCATTAAGGGCATCATTCGCAATGGAGATAATGGGATCAGAGATAGGATCAGGGGATCGAAGAGCATTTTCAAAGTTAGTATCGATAAGTCAAATGAAAAGGGAATCAGGTAAGAGAGTAATATCAGTATTATCAATAGAGTCAGGAAGGTGATCAGGTCGTCGAGAAAGGGCATTGGGGGCTGCTAATTTACTACCGGGGACGTGGTGAAATTCTAAGTCAAATTCGGAGAGAGTCAGCTGCCATCTAGCTTGGCGACGGGTGAGCTTCTGGGAGGAATGGAAATAAAGGAGGTTCTTGTGGTCGGTGAAGATGATAACAGGGTGAGGGTTTCCTTCGAGGTAATGGCACCAATTCTTCAAGGCTTGGATGACAGCAAGGAGTTCTCGATCATAGATCTGATAGTTGCGTTCGGCGGGGTTGAAGGATTGGGAGAGGTACCCGCAAGAGTGGTAAACACCGTTTTCATCGGTCTGGAGAAGGACGGCACCTGTGGCAACAAGGGATGCATCAGTGGCGAGAGTGAACTGTCGAGTAGGATCGGGGTTTCGGAGGATGGGAGTGGATAAGAAGCAGGCTTTTAGCTTGGTGAAAGCTTCTTCACAAGAGGGGGACCATTCGAAAGCGACAGTTTTCTTGGTAAGATCTACAAGAGGTCAGGCGATGTCGGAGTAATGGGAGATGAAATGGCGATAGAAGTTGCAGAATCCAAGGAATGATCGGACATCTTTGACCATTTTAGGAATCAGCCATTCTTCTATCCCTTTGAGCTTTGCTGGATCCATAGCGATCTGCCCAGGGCATATAATCATTCCTAGATAGTCAACTTCTTGGACGTCAAAGAGGCATTTCTCTGGTTTCAGGAAGAGTTTCTCATTCCTAAGGATTTCCAGGATCCTTCAGGTTCATTTCTGGTGTTCGTTGAGAGAGTCGGAGAAGATGAGGATATTGTCCATGTAGATCACCAACCATCCTTCGTTGAGTTCTTGTTGGAAAGCACAATTCATGTAAGCTTGGAACATTGCCAGGGAATTGCAGAGTCCGAAAAACATGACATTTGGCTCATAGAGGCCATATTCGGTGGTAAATGCGGCTTTCCAACGATCTTCAGGATGGATAAGGATGTTGTTGTATCCAGAACGAACGTCCATCTTGGTGAAGTACTTGGCATCACAGAGTTTGGTGATAAGAGGAGGGATCAGCGGGAGAGGGTAGGCATTGCGAATCGTCCATTCGTTGATGTATCGGTAATCTTGACAGGGACGTAACGAGCCATCTTTCTTTCCTACGAAGAAGAATCCGCTTGCTTGGGGTGACTTCGATTCGGAGATGAATTCCTTCTGGATGTGTTCATCGAGAAATGCTTTGACAGCTTCTCGTTCCTTCTCTGATAAGGGGTAGATCTTCGATGATTTTGGAATGAATCCGGGTTTCGTTTCAATGCGATGGTCGATTCCTGGTCTGGAGGGAGGGATTTTATTTAGTCCATCTTTAGCAAATACATCGGTGAAATCATGAAGATGAGAAGGTACGAGTTCTTCGAAAGACTTCTTCTTCTTTGCTTGTTCTCCTGCCATTGCGAATTCTTGAGCTTTATTGCTTGTCTTGTGGTATTCTTCTTCATCAATGGAAGTGGTGAGGATCCAGGAGTTTTGTAATGGAGCTGCGTTAGTTGCACTGCGGATCTCGATAGCGGATGTTCCATCTTGCATGAGGGGAGAGTCGTAGGAGAGATTTTCAATGATTCAGATGGAGGTACCATCTTCGGCGTATTTGATAAGGATTTTGTCATCTGAAAGGGGATAAGTAGCGACTTCTTCTTACCTTTTGGGCAAGATGGTTGCTACCCAATACGTCTTCTTTTTGAGCGAAGTCAGGCATTTCGATATCGTCGCCTCATCAGGAATAGGAAGGAGCGGGGGCCGAGATTCGTATATTACTTCATTCAACGGTGTGTCTTCTCGAGGGTGTCGGCATAAAGATGGGGTGGAGGTTTATGGCGACTCATGTTGTTGTGGATCGTCTATCTTGGGAGGATTGGGGAGTTCGTGGGATGGAGATGTTTTAGCCGCAGTCTATCATGGGTTGATGGCGTGCAGCCAAGGGATTCCGAGAGGGATCTTGTCTTTTCGACCAAGTGCATGACATTGAATTTTCCTATCATGGTTCGTTGATCGATCTGATTCCAAGGACGCAGTAGTAGGAGATCTGGTCTTCTTTGGAGAGCGAACCGTCAGCGAGTTTGATTGGGGGGGAAGGGTTTCGAGAGACAAGGGATCAGGAATCTATGTTTCCTTTAACTAGTTCCCAGCGGATGAAGTTTCCAGCTGCACCGCAGTCAACAACGACGGTGGTTTCGACAGTTTGAGCACACTTTGTAGAGATGAGGGTAGCCGGTACCCGAAATTCTTTTCTTTCTCCTATAGTTTGTACAAGGTGTATTGAAATGGAAGGTACTGACGTTGTAACAGTCCTTCTTTCTAAAAATCCATTCTCCTGGTTTCTTCGGCATCTTCATTGTCATCTTCATCTTCAGGTGCTCCACGCCTTACCGGTACTTTCCTATCATTCCTTCTGGCATCTCCTCGAGGATGGAAGATAGGGTCGTTAGCATGATGACCCATCTTGGCACACCTGAAGCACTTCCCAGTGCGCATGTACTCTTTCCTGTCGGCATCGGTGAGGCGATCTACGTCCATAGCATTAGGATCTTTGGAAGCAGAGGGTACGTAGCGGTTAGATCCATAATTCTTCTTCTTCTGCTGGTTGCCATGAGGGTTTCGGATAGCGATAAGGTGGTTCCTGGTGTTCTCAAGATTGGTACATTTCTCTACAAGCTTGTCAAAGTCAGTGGGGACGTCTCCGGTGTTATAGAGACGGTTGAGCAATCCAGGGTGGAGCCTGTCAATGAAGAACTGAACTTTGGCTGCTTCACCGGTGATACCTGAGTGGGTGATGTACTGGTTAAAGGAGGAAAGGTATTCAGCAAAATCATTTCCTTGTTTCAAGGTTCAGAGTTTGTTGATAGCAGAGGCGGTGACATCGAGGGGGGCGAACGCCTTCTTGAATTCTACAACGAACTCTGACCAAGTTCCATATCCAATAGGTTGATTGGTGGAAGAACGCATGCAAGTGGTGTCTTGGGCGAGTTTGAGGAAAGATTCTGCCCAAGTGGCGGCTGCTCCTTCTGTTATATGGGAGAGGGCAAAGATGACTTTCTTCTTTTCTTCATCATAGACCTTGTCATTGATATCAAGATAGGTGGTGGTCATAAGGAGCCATCGGTTGGATTCTTCTCTGTCTCCATCGAAGTCGAAGGTTCCAATCTTTAGTTCAGTTTCTTTGGTGGTAGTCGTCATAGTGGGAGCAGCAGGGGTGTTATGACCAGCATTCACTCAATGAGCAAAGGCGTAATCAGAACCACTAGGACTCGGTCGTAGATGAGAATGAACAAGATAGGATTGCGGAGAGGGAACGTCTAGGTTCTACACTGGGTAGGAACGAAGAGGTTAAGTCTAAGGAGTACTACTGACTACGACGAAGACTATATACATAACATTGAATAGGAGATGACTGAGTCTGAAACAAATCAACCAATGAGAAAGAATCGTACGATGCTGCGGATGACATAGTGATGACTGATGATGATATCATGGACGGAGATTAATGTGAAGGATTGGTCTAGAATGTGATAACGTGACATGGTGAAGATGTGAAATGTGAAAGGGTGAAGAGGTGAAAAGATCAAGGGTCACGTGACTGCAGGTGTTTGGGAAGCGTCACTGGGAAATTAAGGAAAGAATAATGGTTTGTATTCGGAATTCGTGACATTACCCCCTCCCTAGGATGAGCGTCCTCGCGAATGAATGATGGTTGGATATTAGATTGTCGCCAAGATAGGAATTCGGGTGTAGAGAGTACAGAACTGCGAATATGAGAGGATTTTACTGCATCGGGATGTCGGGAATGGAAATCTGCGACTTCGAGTGGCGCGTTCTTTAGATCTTCTTCTGACTGCCATGTCGATTCTTCCAATGAATATCCTTTCCATTTCACTAGGTATTGCAACTTTCGTCGGTGCATACGCGACTCTAGGACTTCTTCTACTTCATATTCGGGGTTTTCGTCGACAATTTCGGGAGGTGGGCGTTCAAGTGGAGGGTGAGTTACGAGTTGAGAGGATCGATGAGGGGTGAGTAATGATACGTGGAATACGGGATGTATGTGATAGTTAACCGGGAGTTTCAACTTGTAGTTCAACTCTCCGATCTTTTCCAGGATTTCAAACGGACCCAATCGACGATCTGATAATTTTCGGTTCGGTCGACGCTGTTTGATATTTCGTGCGTCTAACCAGACCTTGTCTCCAATGTTGAATTCTGGTGCGTTTTTCACATGATGATCATAAAAGTGTTTCATCCGATCGTTGGCGATTTCTAGCGTTGCCTTCACTTCTTTTTGTACTTCTTCTATTTCTGCTACTCGTTGATCGGCTTGAGGGACGGTGTTGGAGGAGTTTGGAGAGATGGTGAATTCGGGATTGTAGCCGTATAAGACTTTGAACGGAGAACGTCCGGTACTAGTGATGGAGTTATTATGCGTGAATTCGGCGATGGGAAGCCATGAGACCCAGTCGTTTTGGCGGTATGAGACGAATGTATGAAGGAATTGCTCGACTTCTTGATTTATTCGTTCCGTTTGTCCATCTGTCTGAGGATGATATGCTGTGGACATCGACCATTGGGTTCCGATTCTCTTCAACACTTCCTTCATGAATCGTGCTACGAATTGTGTGCCTCTATCCGAGATGACCTTCTTTGGGGTTCCATGATGTCTCCATACATTTCCAAGAAATAAGTCTGCGATTCCTTTAGAGTCAATGTCTTTGGTGGTAGGTGCTAGATGTGCTTGTTTCGTAAATCTATCGACGACTACGAAGATGCTATCGTAACCTTGGGATATGGGGAGGTCGGTAATGAGGTCGCAGGTGACGGTTTGCCAAGGTCCTTCTGGAATTTCATTGGGTTTTAAGGGTCCATGGGGTTTACTAGGGAAAACTTTGGTCTGTTGACATCTGTCGCAACCATCTACGTAGTCATTAACCCATTTTTGCATCTGGGGCCACCAATAATTCCTGGATACCAACTCGAGCGTCTTTGCTCGTCCCATATGACCGGCTGCGGGGGAATCATGGAATAGTTCGAGAATAGAGCGTCTAATGTCTTTGTCTTTTGGTACGTAAACGAGTCCTCGGTATAGTATCAGTCTGTCTTCTACGTTCCATTCTTCTAGTCCTTTTCTCATTTGTACGGGTCCTCATTTGATCGTCTCTAGCGCAAGTTTGACTTCTGGGTCTATGTTGTTGCAATCTCTGATTTGTTTTAGCAACTTTTGCTCTCCTTGTACGAGCATTTGACCTCTTTTTGCGGCTTTGATTTGAAAAAACTTGGGTTTTAGAAGTACGCGATCGGCATTGTCGTTTTCTACCCCCCCTCTGTGGTCTGGCCTCCTGGACAGAGCGTCGGCGGTGTCGTTAACCTTCCCTGGTTTGTGATAGAGGGTAAAGGTATATTCGGCGAGGAGAAGAGACCAGCGGGCTTGGCGACGAGTGAGTTTTTGACTAGTCATAAAATATTCGAGATTTTGTGGTCCGTCCAGATTTCTACTGGGTGAGATACTCCTTGTACATAATGACGCCATTCTTTCAATGTGTTGATAATAGCCTAATAGTTCTTTGTCATAAATATCGTAGTTGCGCTCTGCGTCTTGCATGGATTTACTATAGTAAGCTACTGGATGCCAAAGTCCATCGTCTTCTAGTTGCGATAATACACCACCAGTGGCGTAGTCAGATGCATCGCATTCAATTTTTTGTTTCTTTTTTGCATCTGGCATAACTAGAATAGGTGCTGCCGTGAATCTGTCCTTCAAGGTTTGGAAAGCCTTGTCATGTTTGTCCGTCCACAACCATGGAGTGTCTTTTTGATGAGATTGTTCATAGGTTTGGCAATGTCCGAGAATCCAAGAATGAAACGTCGATAAAAGTTCGCGAATCCCATGAAACGTTGAATGTCCTTGACACAGGTGGGAGTAGGCCATTCCTGTACTCCTTTAACCTTTACTGGATCCATAGAAACATGTCCAGTTTTTTACTACTAATCCGAGGAATTCAACTTCTTTCTTCTCGAATGAGCATTTCTCTGGTTTTAGGTATAGATCGTTATCCTGAAGTCTTTGGAGAACTTCGCGAACAACCTTCCGATGCTTCTCAACGTCATTGTTGGTGAAGACCAGGATATCGTCGATATATACGACGACGACTTTTCCTTCTTTCAGATCTTGGAATATTTGATCCATCATAGTCTGGAAAGTAGCAGGAGAGTTCGTCAAGCCGAAGTACATTACGACTGGTTCGTGATGTCCGAAAGGGGTTTTAAAGGCTGCTTTCCATTGATCGCCTTCTTTCATTCTGATATTGTTATAACCCCATCGAACGTCCATTTTGGAGAAAAGACTAGCTCCCGTGAGTTTGTCTATGAGATCTTGTGAGCGGGGAAGGGGTATGCGTTTTTTATCGTTTTCTCGTTTAGTTTTCTATAGTCCATGACGGGTCTCAACTTTCCGTCTTTCTTAGCTACGAAAAAGAATGGCGCTGCAACAGGAGATTCGGAGTCTCTCAGACGTCCTAATGCGTATTCTCCTTTGAGCCATTTTTCGCAAGCTTCGTGTTCTGCGGGGGATAGGGGATATGCCTTGGCATTTGGTGGTAAGTCGTTTGGATCTTTGAAGTCGATCTTATGGTCCCATTTCTTTGACTCAGGGAAACGTTGGGATTCTTCTTCAGAAAGACCTTGAGATAATCGTGTAACCATTCAGGTACCATCTCTTTGACCGTTTTCTTTTCTTTTTAAGATCTTCTGCGATTTGTAGTTCCGTTGCTACTGATGCTTTGTAGCGAATCCAGGCGTTGCGGGGAGAGTCTTCATCTTCAATTTCTTCTATGGTAACGGCATTCAGATTGATGAATTCTGATTCTTCGTCTTCTTCCGTAGGTAATAAGTCCGGGAGATCAGGGATAACCTCGACCTGTCTCTTCTTTTTTGCCTTGTTCTTTTTGTGACACACGACCGGGCATCTGTCGAGTGCGAACCTTCCAGCATTCCAATCGATACTGGGATTATGGAATCTGAGCCAATCTATTCCGATGATTACATCTTCGGTTCCTAGGTCTGTGACCAGAAAGGCTGCAGATTCTTTATGGTCTCCTATCGTGAGATCCAACACGGCGTAGTTTTTGATTGATCCGGCGGTATTTAGGGTTCCATCTATATTCCGGACTGGAAGTGCTCGCAATAACTTCCCACATTTGACTTGGTTCTTTTCTACAAATCTCTTACTCATGAAAAGATTTGATGCGCCGCAGTCTACTAGCGCTTTTACGTCTGCTTTTCTGTTTTTTCCTTCAAGAACGACTTGCAAATAGAAATGCTCCTGTTTATTACCAGAACAAACTTCGGTTACTTCCTGAAACATGATGCTAGGGTCGTCTAATACGGAGAAACGATTCTGTCGGTCTAAGTTCGCAGTTCAACTTCGACCCTTCTAAAAATCCTTCTTCTTGGATAGTGCTTCATCGATCATCTTCTGAATCCTTTCAGGGGACCAGTCGTTGGAGGTTGGTTCCTCCGTCTTTGCTGCTTTTACGTTTGCAGCTGGGTTCCTAGGGGCGTCGTGGTTCTGGACAGTTCCTTGATATATGTCCGTCTTTGTTACAGTTGTAACATTTACCCGGGAAGCTTCCTCTTTCTTTGGGCTGAGGTTTGCCCGTCGTTTGTGATGCATCTACGTCCATTGCATCTCCGCCATGGGTGACCGTCTTTGGTCCCCTGGTTTGAGTATGGCTTCGCACTTGCCATCCCTTCTTCTCTGCGTCGAGTTCTTCATAATTCTGGCCAATGCTATTGGCGTGTGCACAGAGTGCCTTCATCGTGTTGCGTTCATGAGGTGGTACGTGAGCGAGTTGGTCCTTGACCCGTTGTTGCAGTCCTTTGCGAGTACTTCCGCATGAGATCCCATTCCGATAGTTGAGGGACGAAAGTAGCCTTCTGTTTGAAGAGTGAGGTGTATTCGGAGACGGTGGATGAACCTTGGCGCAGGATTTTCGAGTTCTGCTGCCATTCTTTCCTCTTTGTTGATGATACCCCACATTCCTTCAAGCTCGTCTTTGAGCTGTTGCACAGATGAATATTGTCCGGCTACGTTTTTGGCAATGGCTCCTTGAGCCCATTTACCGCGGTTCCCTTGAGGTACGACAGGATGCAAGATACCTTCTGGGAGGTGGTTGCGGTTGGATAGGATGCTAGATAAAGATCGCACTGGAGGAGGAACATGTCGATATCCTGGGAATCCTTGTCCCCGGTAAAGTGAGTTGGTTTCTCTAGTTTCGGACCACTGTTCGAAGACCCAGATGACTGAGCCGTCGTTGTCGAGTGTAAGGACTTCAACTCCTCTAATTGGGTGCGCAAATTCCTCGCACATCTCCCTGTATGAAATCTCACTTCCTCCTTCCAGTATGCTACCACCTCGAGTCTCCGTATTGCTTGATCGAGTTGAATGAGTCCCGTTGATCTTCGCTAAAGCCGGCATTCATGTTCTTTCTGGACCGCTTGTTGTATTGCGCTCCCAATCTCGTTGTGAGTCAAGACCTCCCCTTCCGGACCGATTATGCCGGGCGCTACAGTATTCGGTCGGATCGGTATATCCGTTCTTTCGGAGGAGCCTGCAGTAGCAAGGGCTGGGAAGCCGTAAGATGCGGCGGGTCTCGGCATCGGCGAATTTATCCCAGTACCGACCCAAGTGGCGGGTTGAGGATTTGAGATCGTGGGTGTAGACATCGAGTTGTGAGGCTAGATAGTTTTGTTGGCGTATTATGTAACAGCAACCGTGCTCCTGACAAGTGGTAGTGTCGTGGAGAGCAAGTTCCTGTTTTTTAACGCGACGGGAGCGTATGGAGGAGCCGTGGTGACTAAAGGTGCGAATACAGCGCGTGTAGCGGTTCGTCAACCTAAAGTAGTACTCGAGAGGAGTACGGGAGAGACGCGTGAAAGTAGGTATGAACTTTGGGTCTTCTACGACGCCCACAAGTTCCTAAGGTAAAGATACGTAGAGCTGTAAGGCTCGCGAGTGCCGTTCTCTAGTTCGACGAGAAAAGAATTGTAATGTAGCGTTCAGTTGGCAGGGTTTTGGGCCAGGACTGAAGACGTGCGAGTCTAGGACCTAGATGTCACTAGCTCTTACAAACTGGCGGCTCGCGTAGGGCAAGGGCCTGGTTTGCTTCTACTAAAGTTGTATGGTAAAAGGTTGTACGTATGCGTCTTTGGAAAAATGGTTATGAAACGTAATCCGCGAGCGAGGCTCAAGCAGAATAGCACAGGGGAGAGTCTGCGACAACGAGTGTCGAGGCAGAGTCTCGAGTCGGAGTGGTAAGAGTAGACTTAACCTAATGTTATGACCAGCGTTCACTCAAGAGAGCAAGGCGTAGCACAAACCACTAGGACTCGGTCGTTGAAAGGATAGATGAACGAGGATAGATTCAGAGGGGAACGTCTAAGGTTCTACACTGGGTAGGAACGAAGAGGTTAAGTCTAAGGAGTACTACTGACTACGACGAAGACTATATACATAACATTGATAGGAGATACTGAGTCTGAAACAAATCAACCAATGAAGAAAGAATCGTACGATACTGCGGATGACAGTAGTGAATTGACTGATATGATGAATCATAGAGCGGGAGATTGAACTGTGAAAGGTGATAGTCTAGACTGTTGTGTGACTAGTGTGAAAGGGTGAAGATGTGATATGGTGAGTGTGAAATGATCAAGGGTCACATG
>JABCPV010000213.1:0-72921 GCA_016584345.1 Suillus ampliporus
ATTGTAGAACAATTAATATTGGATAGTGTGTGCCGAATTGGAATTGGAAGTATGATGATTCCATGTGGGAGGGCATCTCTGAAATGGCCGGTATGGGACAAAGTCTGGGCCAAAGTCTGGGCCAAAGTCCGGGCCAAGTCCGGGCCCAAGTCTGGGTCACGGCGGGCTCTTCGGCACCTCCAAGCAGAGTACGAAAGTCCCTATGTACGCTTAGCTGCTCGCCACTGTTTCCCACGGCTGCTCACTGGTGGCAACAGTGCCGAGCACATTACTATATACGGACAAGCTGATACTATCACGCTTACATTTACTTATCACTTCTCTACTGGCGATTTACTTCGATGGATGTCGAATTTCAGGTATTCCTCACTGATGTTACTTATGTAAGTGTTAAGCGGGAGTTTGGGTACGCTTGCCATGGAATAGAGTAGTCGGGTGTTATGTTTTGCAATGGTGCTCCAGACTGCTCCTCCTACTTAAGTACGGGTTTCAAAACTTCACTGGTGCCATGCTGTAATGCCAATCGCTACGACGATGACTGTAGGTGCAATTTTGAAGGCGGCTATATGCAACGAACTGTCACGAAGTTAGCTATTGCCTTCTAGAGGTATATAGTAGTACTTCGAGTATCTGATTATCCTTTGTAATTTTCTCGCAGTCGCCCAGGTTCTTCACAGTGCAAACCGCTCACTCATGTATCGCTCTTTAGGCATTCATTCTACTCACTTCCTCTATACTCCCAGCAGACCCCACCACAATCAATCGTCACGCTCCATTGACATGCATCCAACCAGGCGTGCTGGATCGTTCACATTGTATCAATGCCGCATCCGAAACAGGGTCACTATCATGGCGCTGGATCTTGGCCGAATCCGTTCAACTTGTACTCCACGCACCCACATACACAAACAACACATGTGCGCACCAATCAATCCCTGGCACACTGACACCAACATAGATGTCATGAAACAAGAACCATCATCAGTGATGCTCATTTTGGTCATAAAAGTGCTGGATGGTGGTATATCTAGAACGAACGCCTTCGTCATACGTTCGCCAAGTTCCCACTTGCTTACACTCGTCATCAAATACTTAGTATGACCCTAGTCTTACATGATCCCCCTTGTCATGCATCCTCTTTCTCAAATATGAGCCCTCGCAAACCAACGTCAATGCATTTCTCCTACGACCGGTGATACACTGATACCTCCATAGTCCGGTTCAACCACGCCCACAACGAATCTCCAGCCGCACCCCCAAATGCTGATGAGTCAAATTTAAATAGTGCCCTCCATGTAAGTTTCATCCCCTTCTGTAACTTGAGAAAGACTGTGCGGCTACTGCTCACCATTATTTATTCATTCGTCAAGCTGTACGTAGTGGACGGCCCGAACTCCCTATAGAAGGATTGGCTGTCTCCTTGCCATTGGTCTGCCTAGGGAAGACCGGTAACCCGAACTGTGTGGGAGAGATCAGCCCGAGGGACGGATGACCCAGAGCGTTATCCTCCAAGAACTGTTCTCCACGAGTCGATGATGTGGCTACTCGTACTGCTGTAAATATTTGTCCAGGATGATCCACTGCCTCACCCGGATGTATAAGGCCACATGCATCAGGTTGCAGAATTTCGTCACCCTGGCCTGGGTACTGCGCGACATATGAGATTGAAAATGTCGATAAAAGGCAGTCTATTGGCATTGTCACATGCTTTGCTTGCACTAGAGGCATTATCGTCTCCGGCGAACGCCACATCTGCATCTATCATCAACTTAGGTTATGCTCAGTACCAGGGATCAGTAGATACGGCGACAAACATCACCAGCTTTCTTGGAATCCGGTACGCGGCCCCTCCAGTTGGTGCGTTCATCTTTGTGTGTTGTATACAATCTTAGTGTACGCAGTAAGGAAATAGGCGATTTCAGATGGGCAGCTCCACAGCCTCCATCGACCATCTCTGGAGTTCAACAAGCTACCACGCAACCAAATGAATGTTATCAAGCACCCGGAGGTACATCCTCGACAAATCCCTTTGAAAGCACCTCTATGAGGAAAAGGGCCGTCAGTCAGTCGGAAGACTGTTTGTTCTTGAAGTAAGCCCTGCCATCGAACGACAATGTTGACATTTACGATTGGTGGTTGCATCTGGTAGTGTATACACTCCCGGAAGTGAAGTGGTTGTCAACCCGTGTGGAGGGCTCCCAGTTGTTGTATGGATTCACGGAGGAGCGTAAGTAGCATGTATAATCTTCCTCTGTCCATTAATCGATTTTGGTGCAGGTATATTCTAGGAGCTGCGAGCTCATACAATGGGGCAGATCTAATTATGGAATCGAATCACGGTGTGATCACTGTCTTAGTCCAGTACCGTCTCGGTTTATTCGGTATGTCTTCGCTGCTTCTTCTGGTTTTCAAATGCAGACGCTACCGACCAGGATTCCTTCCTGGAGAAGCGGTCAAAGAAGGGGGCGCACTCAATGTTGGACTGCGTACGTGATCATCATGGTCTGACAGTCCTTCAGACTCGGCTGAACTTAATACTCTAAGTTGACCAAAATTACGCGTTACAGTGGGTCCAGGCCCACGTGAGCAGAAATCTCTACTTGCGTATCGTACCTCAGCTAATAGGAGGCTTACCTGGATAGATAGGTAGCTTTGGTGGTGACCCTACGAAGGTCACGATTTGGGGAGAGTCTGCTGGTGAGCTGCGTTAGGCACTCTTCGTCATCATTAGCCTTGTTTGCTACTCTTGCCGTTTCAGGCGCCGGTTCCGTGTTGCAGCATGTTGTTGCTCATGGAGGAAACACGCAGCCTCCCCTGTTCAGATCTGCCATGACGAGTTCCACATACGTGCTATCACAATACAACTATAATGACAGAATTCCAGAGGTAATTTTTGCTCATGAGGTCGATGTCTGTGGCGCCCTGAATGCAACTACCAGATGGTGTACAGTGAGGTCGTTGACGGAACAAAGTGAGTCCTTTCAAAGGTTTATATCATTCCCGAGATAATGTCCTCAATTTACAGCTGTAGCTCAAGTTCGGATACCCTCTCTTGTTTGCGCGCTGCAGACGTCAATACCCTGCAAACCTTGAACTATGACATCAACCTCGACGGCCTCTCTGGCACGCCCGTATTCGTCCCTGTTGTGGATGGCACTTTCATCGTGGAGAGACCTACGGTGACGATCAGCAAGGGTCGTTTGAATGGCGTATGATCTATGAATTTCATCTCATCAACGAAACTCAGGCGCTTTCCCCCTTAGAACCACCTTCTTGCCGTAACCAATTCGCATGAGGGGAACATCTTCGTGAACCAATCGATGACATTGGATATTGCAGATTATGTTAAAACGCTTTTCCCGAACTTCGGTTCTGCTCAGGTCGCAGGAGCAGTGATGATGTACCAGAACCAGGGAAGCAATGTCGACCAGGCAATTCTCGCGATGAGTGAATGTACGTATGTCCTCCAAAGAATTCATTGCTGTCCCTGATTTCATGAGTCGATGCAGCAACATTCGTATGCCCTACTTATCATCTCGTCAAAGCATTTGGAGAGCGAGGTTGGAAGGTAAGCTCGAGGCAAGTCGCAATTTATGTATGCTCAACAAAAGCAGGGCGAGTTTGCAATTCCACCCGGCGTGCATGGAAGTGATGTTAAACTTTACTTCACTTCCTTACCGTACTATCCGTAAGTTGATGCGATGGGTTGGCCCCTAGTGTTCTGATGCATACTACTTCAGGGAAAGTCCTACATACAATAACTCCCATTTCCAGACTGCTTTCTCGAATTCATTCATGGCTATGGCCATGTACGAGACTCCTGACGACAGATACACCCCAGGGGATATCACACCTTCCTGGAATTCTTGGCGAAATGGTTACACAGAGATGATGTTCAATGAGACATCCGCGGGAGTACCTGACGTCTACACTTTTAAGACCGACATGGCCTTGCTCGAGCGTTGCGCGTGAGTGCTATACCATATGTTCGATGAGCCAAAGTGCTGAACCAGACGCATGTAGGTACTGGCTGAATGTGTCGGCGTACACGGTGGAGTAGGGGGTCCTAGGGGCAGAGGTTAGACGAGAGGCTTCCCACGGGAGGTTCCGGAGCCTTAGTCAGCGGGAACGAGCATCTAGTAGCACGCTTGTTCATAGACAGATCATCACATCAGACGGTCTCAGCATTGCTCCTGCTCCAACGGAACAGTGAATGTAAATTAAGCTCTGGTTCTGTTTTAACCGAAAGAAGTAAATGTTGAGCTGAGAGTAGTGTGACATGTTTGTCATTTATATCTTTGACCAGGCTGACCACAAATTTTCTTGGACGTAGAACTATTCACCTTGCGGCAAATTTTTGCCCTACAAAAGATCTGCGTTGTTCGTGTGAATTGGCCCCGAATAGCAAGTACTCTTTTCTCCTGTAAGCCCATAGTTAGTGGTTTTGTTGCATCCTCCACCTGCCGGTGGCGGTTCCACATTCCCCGATCAAGTGTAGTACATCGAACAAGATCGCCGTCTGCGAGTCATTAAGTTTCGGAGCCTTCCCTGTCGCGATGGGGATGTATAGTTCTTTGCTCTGAGCGGGCGAGACGGTTGTTTGTGACATTGACTTGGCTTTCGTTATGCACCACCACCAGCTCATACTGTTATCGGCTGCGCGCGCCGCTGATGGTTCAAGTTAGTGAACAGCGCAGCCAACAGACTCTATAATTTACCCACTGCGTTGCAGGCTTAAAGTTTTCGGGGATGATCGAGCTGCAACCACCGCCAAGCCGCCAAGTTTTACCCCAACAGTCAAACCAATGCATTGTTTCTGACACGAACTCTTGGCCAACTCCGACGCGTGAAACCAGTTGGTTGCCCTTGTTTGCTCATACAACTTACCAAGGTGCACATTTGGGAGACGGGGAAAGTAAGCTTACATTTCACCTTATTGTCGGACATGGCTTGAAGAAACTCCAATGACCGTTAAACTTAAGTCTGGGCCCTGGCCCCTGGGGTATTTACTATCGCGCTTGTGGCTGCAATGCACGTGTACACGTGACACCACCAAATTGAGCGATGGACCAATATTAAGTCAAGGTTTTCCCGCGAATTGCCCGCGAATGCGCGTCTCGCCGAAGATTTTTGCTCGGTCGCGACGGGAATGCCCTTTGTTTCTGTTCTCCCACCCTCAGCACTGCAATAATGGTCAGCACAAGAAGCAATGGTGTCCGTAGTATTCGGACACCCGCAACCACAACTACAGGCACTCCAAGCACATCTGTGTCCCCCCTGCTCAGCGGCGAAAATTCTGTGGTACCCGAAACCCCTGACACGTCCGACGTCGATGAGGACTCGGTTGTCATGAAAGTTGCGACGAAATCACTTGCAACAAGCCTTATGAAAACACGGAAGCGCCCTGCAGACAATGTAGAGGATGGTGAAGACTTCACCGCTAGTCGGGTGGCGACTAAACGGAGAGTCATTCAAAAGACTGTATTTGTTGAGATACCCATTAAGCATTCAACCTCAAACTCAAAGGCGAGGACATCGTCTTTAGTCCAGCGCAGCTGCATACTAAGCGCTATCAACGTACAGCAACAAGCGGCAACACCTGTCAAAGGAAAAGGGCGAGTTTTTGTTCCTTCGACCCCCAATGATAAGGATGTCCAGCTTTTCTCAGAGGATGAAGACCTCGAGGATTTTGAATCCAGCGACTCCGAGTTTATCCAGTCGGATGATTATGCCCCTCTCGCCTCAAAGAACTGCGGACAGTTCTCTGACGTTGTCTCGGGTTCCGAGGGACACGATTCAGAAGGTGACGAAGAATTGATGGTTGCTGCCGCTATCGAGTTGTCTCGTGAAACAGCGCGGCTCACTGCTCAAGAATGCTCAGGAATCGGTTCATCGTCTAGAGCCATTGCGTCACCAAGCCTCAAGATCACCAAGAAGGCCGCTGCCGTTGAACGTCGCCTTACAAAGACCAATAGCAAGGTCAAGGGAAAAGGAAAGGGTCGTTCGGCAGGCAGTGATGACGGCGATTTCATTCTCGCAGACAGCGAGTCAGAACTATCGGCTTTGAGTTCAAGCGAAGAGGAAGTACAAGTCTCCAAGGCCAAGGGAAAACCCACTAAGAAGGGTAAAGACAAGGCGATGCATATCGTCACTGAACCCATGACTTGGGTAGAGCGGGCGCAGCGGCGCCGTCTGCAAGCAGTTGAAAGGAAGGCCAACAAGTCGGAAGAATTAGCATTGATGCAAGAGCTCGGCCGAAGGTTAACTTGGGTGCGGTCACCTTTTCCTGCTGGAGCGTTTAACCTGATTGTCAGCGCAGGCCGAGAAATCTTCTTTGGCACTAAGGAAGCATCACCCTGAACTCAGGGACGTTTGGGGTGACCTTGAGTCTAGCCTTCCTGTCGTCGTACCGGAGAGAGCTGAACAACCTGCTGGTTTGAAGGTCACATTGCTTCCATTCCAGCAGGAGTCACTCTTCTGGATGCGTAAACAAGAGAACGGGCCCTGGCATGGCGGGATGCTAGCCGACGAGATGGGGTAGGTGTCTTCAACTTTCAGTATACGTGAGACTGAGTTCGTTTCTTACAGCATGGGTAAGACTATACAGATGATCTCTCTCTTTGTCTCAGACCTGAAGCGCCCGAACCTTGTCGTTGCGTATGTCTCCACCGTTCAGTTGTGTCGCCATGCCATAATCATATTTTGCCCAGGCCAACTGTTGCTATAATGCAATGGCGAAATGAGATCAACACTCACACGGACGGGATAAATGTCTTGGTATGGCATGGCGCGTCTCGTCTCAACAACCCCAAGGAATTGCAGAAATACGATGTCGTCAGTTTCAGCTTCAAGATTCTCTTTGTCTCAGTCTGAATGCAATACAGGTACTCACTACTTACGCCGTGCTGGAGAGTTGCTTCAGAAAGCAGCAGAGCGGCTTTAAGCGCAAGGGGCTTATTGTAAAGGAACTTTCACCTCTTCACCAGATTAAGTGGAACCGGATCATTGTACGATCAACTCGCTTTCATGATTTTGCTATGCTTATGATTTTCTGGCAGCTCGACGAAGCGCACAACATCAAGGAACGCCAAAGCAATACTGCCAAGGCATCATTTGAGCTTGAGAGCAATTACAAATGGTGTCTATCCGGAACGCCCCTGCAGAATCGTGTCGGAGAGCTCTATAGTCTAGTTCGTTTCCTTGGCGGTGATCCGTTCTCATATTATTTTTGTGCGTCATGCGTCTCTGCAATTATCTTTTGTGTTATTGATTTTGTTATCATAACAGGTAAGAAATGTGATTGCAGATCGCTCCATTGGAGGTTTACAGATAAAAGGCATTGTGATGGTAAGATTTCGTGCTCCCACTCCAGAACCTCATCTTATATTTTACGGGGAACAGACTGTGGTCACAGCCCAATGCAGCATGTAAGTTGCCATTACGATTTGTCAACTTTGCTAATTAGTGCCATCCCAGACCTGCTTCTGGAACAACGAGATCTTGACACCTATTCAGAAACACGGCGTCGAGGGCCCGGGCAAGGTTGCTTTTAAGAAGCTGCGCATCCTTCTTGATCGAATGATGCTCCGCAGAACAAAGGTTGGACTTGTCTTCCCATCTTATTCGCGTGATTGAAACTGAATCGCTGCCGCAGATTCAACGAGCTGATGACTTGGACTTACCCCCTCGCATGGTCATCGTACGACGGGATTACTTCAGTCCTGAAGAGAAAGAGCTTTATCTTTCTCTCTTTTCGGATGCAAAACGCCAGTTCAGCACATACGTTGACTCTGGAACGGTTTTGAATAGTGAGTTCACTTTTTGTGGAAAGTTGGATCTATAACTGTTAACGTCATTCTCTCAGATTATTCCAATATCTTCAGTTTGTAAGCCCTTTGTGCTCTTACCTCTTACGATTCTAAATTCCCCACAGGCTCACTCGCCTGAGGCAAATGGCTTGCCACCCAGACCTTGTACTCCGCAGCAAGACTAATGGGAACCAGTTCTTGGGCTCTGATGAGGCTGGTGAAGCCACCATCTGTAGACTCTGCAGTGATATTGCGGAGGATGCTATCCAGGCCAAATGCCACCATATCTTCGACCGCGAGTGCATGAAACAATACCTAAGCACAGCCGGAGAAATGACAGTCAGTTTGTGTCCCTCAACAACGTTTTCTTGGGTTCTGAATTCTCTCTAAGCCCGACTGTCCTGTATGCCACCTTGCTCTTACCATCGACCTCGAGGCCCCGGCGCTCGAACTTGAAGCAAACATACCTTCTGCGCGACAAGGAATGTTGGGGCGACTCAATCTCGAGACGTGGCGGTCTTCCTCCAAGATCGAGGCACTCGTCGAGGAGCTTTCTAATCTTCGTTTGCAAGACCACACCACTAAGAGTATCGTGTTCAGTCAGTTTGTCAACTTTTTGGACTTGATCGCTTTTAGGCTACAGAAGGCGGGCTTTTCGGTGCGCATGGTCCCACGAATTCTACTGAAAACTGACGCCGAAGTTCTTTGGTAGATCTGTCGACTTGAGGGAACCATGACCCCTCAAGCTCGCGATGCGACCATTCAGCACTTCAGTATGTCGGACTCCCATCTATTGGTTTTGTTTTACTAAATACTTGTTCAGTGAACAATGTTGGCGTTACTGTATTTTTAGTCAGTTTGAAAGCTGGTGGAGTGGCATTGAACTTGACCGAAGCATCTCGAGTGTACCTTATGGATAGCTGGTGGAATCCTGCGGCAAGTTTTCGTCTTTACCTCTCTTATCCCCAGCTGACTCTTGACCCTCTCAGGTTGAATATCGTACGCAAAATTGACATACTGTATCTCTGACACTTGCTGATCCCCACTGCAGAAGCTATGGACCGCATTCACCGTCTCGGACAGCACCGTCCCGTTCAGGCCTTCAAACTGGTCGTCGAAGATAGTATCGAACGCCGGATCGTCCAGTTACAGGAGAAGAAATCAGCGATGGTGGATGCCACGCTGTCTACCGATGAATCCGTGAGTACTTGCGGTCAATGAGACAAATGTGAATACTGACTATGACCTAGGCAATGGGACGACTGACCCCAGACGATGTAAGTTCTGAAACTCTTTGTTGTGTGACATGTGACTGATTGCATTTGGGTAACTTAGCTGAGTTTCTTGTTTAGAGTGCGTCCACCTTTTTTGACACGTCCGATTTGGCTGACCTTCTGTCTACCAACAGCTCTAGCTAATATCATTTATGAACATTTTGTAAAATATGCGCCCTGCCTTTCCTTAGGCAGTAGAATATGTTGTTTTCTCTGCTTCTGCACGGAATATGTGTGTTTCATGGACAGGCTGACTTAGCACATAATCTAGATCAACTAAACCCTTGATTTTTTGGTTAGATCGGCGCACATCACTGGTGACTCGAGACCCCATAGTTCCTAGATCGACATACTTGGAGTCGCCCGTTGGATATCACCCTACAGGAAAGCCTCCGATTCCATTATCTTCTTGACACTGGTATAAATACGACCATCTCAGCTACGTAGGAACTGTGGCAAACTGAATGAGGTAGGAAGGGGGCGAGAAGTCCAGCGTGCGCGAGGTATAGTACAGGTTTACTTTTGCATCTGTCTCGTAACTATCAACGCACGAAATTCCTGCCAGATTGTATCAGATGGCCAGAGTCACTATGACCGCCACGTTTTCAACTCGATGCATGGCCACTGTAAGTGATTTGACTAACACGTGACACGGACGCGTCAGTGGCGTCGCGTCAGTCCAGTCGATGTCTCCTTGTCCTTATCGTCCCACCGCTCATGCGAATGACGGTACTACGGCGTAGGACATTCTCGATTACTGCGAGTGTCAGCCTCCATTCTTGCCTCAAATGATCTTGAGGCTGACTGGAGGCTGACACCCCCGGGCGCATAAATACCTGCCCTCGCCGGCTTTCTCTCCTTCATCACCCTTAACCTCCACCAAGAGTTAGCGGTCGTTCATTGTCACGATTGACCCTTTGCGAGTCACAGATGATTATCTGTCTTGCTTTTTCACTTTCTTACTCTCACGGTACCTTTCATCTTTCATTCTGTTTCTATCATTCTCTCACTCTCTGTTTATTCACTCTCTTTAGAATTTCAATGCTTTTCGTCTCCCAAGCTTCGACGCCCGCCGCGCTCCTGCACTCAATCGAGCAACACAGCTCACTCGCAGCTCTACCCAATTCATCCTTTCATTCCAACTTCTTCTCCCTACCGATACCCCTCCCCCGAAGGAACTCCATCAGCAACCTTGCTCACTCGAGGCCCTATACCCATTTCTTCTTCGTCATCCATTCATTCACTATCCTCTTTCACCGCCGCTCGGTACCTCTTGGCGCTCCATTTCCTTGCTATCCCTCGGTTAGCTTGGAGCAGAGTCGACGAATGGTTTACTTTATGCCTTGTCATACATCTCTACATCTAATGAAAAAAGATATGATTTTTGAACTTGTGCGCTTTCAAATCAGTGCGTCCCGTACGTATGTACCGAGTTACAACCAATGTCTTTCTGTCCCATCGTCGATGGAGTTACAGAACGGACAAGGGAAATCAGTAAACGAAAAACAAAAGAAACCAGTTGGCCGGGAGTTGGCGAAGCAAGGACTCAGAGCGACGAGCAGAGCGCTGGAAACAAGGCTGCGACACATTTGACAAAATCATCCCATCAGTGGATGAAGTGCGCCTTGGAAGGTGGAAACTCCTCCGTCATACACATACGATAGAAACGACGGGAGTAAGCCCCCCGCGAATAGGCCTATGTCCGACATAGGGTCTTCGACCCCAAAGGACAGTAAATTTGATTTTAATCAAACAAACTCCGCCATTGCACATTATCATGTACTACTGCATAGGCACATCTAATTTGCTTTAAGGCAGACGTTGGAGACTAACTATGAGTTAAATCTTCCCCAGCATCGCTTTCTCCATGCGCATTGCACAATGCACAACTTGCACTTGCACTTGATTGACACGTGACCTGGACTGGGTCGTGTCAGTGTCAATTACTTATTTCGATCGCTTCCACGAACTTCGAAGAGACGGCACGCTGAAGCGTCCACCACTCGCAGGGGACCTTACTATTCGTTGCCAATTCACCTGAAACAAATGGATCTTTTGCAAAGACTCGCCGCAAAGTGATCCTACGTCCAAGAACCTTTGTGACCAGCTACGGGACGAACATACGGATGATAAACATATGGTCGCACTACTCTCAGCTGAACATTTACACTTCTTGTCGGTTAACACAGAACCAGAGCTTAATTTCCATTCACTGTTCCGTGTACGCCGACACATTCAGCCAGTACCTACATGCGTCTGGTTCAGCACTTTGGCTCATCGAACATATGGTATAGCACTCACGCGCAACGCTCGAGCAAGGCCATGTCGGTCTTAAAAGTGTAGACGTCAGGTACTCCTGCGGATGTCTCATTGAACATCATCTCTGTGTAACCATTTCGCCAAGAATTCCAGGAAGGTGTGATATCCCCTGGGGTGTATCTGTCGTCAGGAGTCTCGTACATGGTCATAGCCATGAATGAGTTCGAGAAAGCAGTCAGGAACTGGGAATTGTTGTATGTAGAACTACCCCTGAAGTAGTATGAATCAGAGCACTAGGGGTCGACCCATCGCATCAACTTACGGATGGCGCGGCAAGGAAGTGAAGTAAAATGGAACATCACCCCCGTGCACGCCGGGCGGAATTGCAAACTCGCCCTGCTTTTGTTGAGCATACATAAATTACAACTTGCCCCGAGCTTACCTTCCAACCTCGCTCTCCAAATGCTTTGAGGAGATGATAAGTAGGGCAAACGAATGTTGCTGAGTCGACTCATGAAATCAGGGAGAGGAATAAATTCCTTGAAGGACACACGTACATTCACCTAACGCGAGATTTGCCTGGTCGACATTGCTTCCATGATTCTGGTACATCATTGCTACTCCTGCAGCCTGAGCAGAACCGAAGTTCGGGAAAAGTGTTTTAACATAATCTGCAATATCCAATGTCATCGATTGGTTCACGAAGATGTTCCCCTCATGCGAATTGGTTATGGCAAGAAGATGGTTCTAAGGGGGAAAGCGCTTGAGCTTCGCTGATGCAGGTAGAATTTATAGATCATACGCCATTCAAACGACCCTTGCTGATCGTCACTGTAGGTCTCTCCACGATGAAAGTGCCATCCACAACGGGGTCGAATACGAGCGTGCCAAAGTAGGCGTTGATGTCGATGTTAACGTTCAAGGTTTGCAGGGTACTGACGTCTGCGGCGCGCAAACAAGAGAGGGTATCCGAACTTGAGCTACAGCTGTAAATTGAGGACATTATCTCGGGAATGATATAAACCTTTGAAAGGACCCACTTTGTTCCGTCAACGGCCTCACTATACACCATCTGGCAGTGGGATTCAGAAACAGACATCGACCGTATGAACAAAAATGACCTCTGGAATTCGGTCATTATAGTTGTACTGTGGTAGCAACACTGTGGAACTTGTCATGGCAGCCCTGAAAAGGGGAGGCTGCGTGTTTCCTCCGTGAGCAACAACATGCTGCAGCACGGAACCGGCGCCTGAAACGACGAGAGTAGGAGATAAGGCTAATGATGACGAAGAGTGCCTAACGCAGCTCACCTGAAGACTCTCCCCAAATCGTGACCTTCGCGGGGTCGCCACCGAAGTTACTTATCTATCCAGGGAAGCCTCTTATCAGCGGAGGTGCGACGAGCAAGTAGAGATTTCTGCTCACGTAGGCCTGGATCCACTGTAACGCGTAATTTTGGTCGACTTAAAATATCGAGTTCAGCCGAGTCTGAAGGACTGTCAGACCATGATCACATACGTAGTCCGACATTGAGTGCGCCCCCTTCTTTGACCGCTTTTCCAGCAAGGAATCCTGGTCGGCAGCGTATGCATTTGAAACCGAAGAAGCAGCGAAGACATACCGAATAAACCGATGCGGTACTGGGGTATGACAGTAATTACACCGTGATTCGATTCCATAATTAAATTTGCCCCATTGAACGAGCTCGCATTTCCTCTAACATACCTGTACCAAAATCGATTAATTGACAGAGGAAGATTGCACATGCTACTTACCCTCCTCCCGGAATCCATACGACAACTGGGAACCCTCCAGACGGGGTGGCAACCACTTCGCTTCCGGGAGTGTAAACACTACCAAATGCAACCACCAATCGTAAATGTCAACGTTGTCGTTCCACAGCAGGGCTTACTTCAAGAATAAACAGTCTTCCGACTGACTGACGGCCCTTTTCCTCACGGAGGCGCTTTCAAGGAGATTTATCGGAGAAGGACCTCCGAGTGATTGATAACATTCGTTTGGTTGCGTGGTAGCTTGTTGAACCCCAGAGATGGTCGATGGAGGCTGCGGAGCTGCCCATCTGAACTCGCCTATATGCTTAGTGCGTCAACTGATATTGTATACAACACACAAAGACGGACGCACCAACTGGAGGAGCCGCGTACCGAATTCCAAGAAAGCTGGTGGTGTTTGTCGCTGTGTCTACTGATCCCTGGTACTGAGCATAACCTAAGTTGATGATGGGTGCAGACGTGGCGATAGCCGCAGCAGATAATGATGTTAATGCAAGCAAAGCCTGTGGTAGGGCCAATAGATTGGCTTTAATCGACATTTTCGATCTCATGTGTCGCGCAGCGAGAGACAGATTTGACTGGTCGGGATGATAAAATCTTGCGACCTGTCGCATGTGACATTATAAACCTGGGTAAGGAAGTGAATCGCGCTGAACAAATATTGTAGTACTAGTGGTCGTGCTGACCGTGGACTCGTGGAGAACGCTTCTTGGAGGATAACGTTCTGGGTCATCCCTAAGACTGATCTCTAGTTCGGGCTAGTCCAACAGCAAGAAGCCAGTCGTTCCTTCCATAAGGAGTTCGGGCCGTCTGCTATTACGTAGAGCTTGACGAATGGATAAACAATACATAGCAGTGAGCAGTAGTTAAATGCACTTACGAGTGGTTGCGCTGTCACTTTTGAGTTTGTTGGTCAAGTCACAAAAGAGCCACAACTTAAGTACATGGTAGACTGGTGACCAGTTCGTCTTTATGAGGCAGGCCGTCGATAGACGGCAGAATATTTCAATATCTGCCCCATCAGTCCCCCGAAACAAAGCGCGAGGACGAGTCTGAAATGGGCGGTCTGGGTGTAAGTCTGTGCAGACCAAGTACATTTACCTAGGTGAACGCTAAATGAAATCTGACTCGTCAGTATTTTGAGGTATACTTGAAGGTTTATTGTGAGCGTGGTTGAACTGGACTCGAGTCCACTAGTAAAGTCGTCGACACATTTGTCGTCGAGCTCTTTTCTTTTCCCCACCCACCACTCCCTGTCACCATCGCCACGCCAAAGCTCCACGACGGTGTACCTCGCATTATGCCGAACGCTTCTATGGACTTGATCAGCATAATCTCCCAGTTGGAGCCATGCGAGGCTGGCCGCCCGCCCTCGCAGTTCACCTCCTTTCCTGGGCAGATCTCCGATCGGGGCCGGTTAGCGCTTTCGCCCATTATCTTAGTACCTGGACCTTGCCTTGTAGTTCTGTTCCAAATATATTTTTTTCTGCAAATCTTCTCGTTGTAAAGCGAATCAGCGATAGAGCGACAACCAAAGACGTGAGTAAGTTTCAAGTTTCAAGCTAAGTTCTATCTTACGTGTTTGTTACGTGTCCTCTTCTACTCCCCTCATTCTCATGAGTCCTCGCAAACCCACTTCAAAGTATTTCTCCTAGGACCTGTGATACCTCCATCATGGACGAGTTTAACCGCGCTCACAGCAAACCTTCAAGTGCACCCCAAATGCTGGTGTCAAATTTCAAGTAGCGCCCTCCATCATGTAAGTTTCACCCTCCTCTGTAACTTGAGAAGACAGCGTAACTGCCGCTCAATTATTCGTCAAGGTCAATGTAGCGGACGGCCCGAACTCCTTATAGAAGGAATGGCTGTCTACTTGCTATTGGTCTACCTAGGGGAGACTAGCACAAACCGTGTGGGAGACATCAGTCTTAGAGACGAATGACCCTGAGCGTTATCCTCCAAGAACCATTCTCCACGAGTCCACGATGGGCCACTAGTACTACTGTAGTAGGTATTCTCTCAGAATGATCCACTTCCTCACCAGGTTTTATAATGTCTCAGGTCATGACCCTGGTCGAATCTGTCTCTCGCTGCGCGGCACATAAGATTGAACATGCCGTTTAAAGCTAATATATTGGCCTTGTCACAGGTTTTCTTTGTACTAACATCATTACCTCCTCCGGCTGTTGCCACGTCTGCACCCATCATCAACTTAGGTTATTCTCAGTACCAGGGATCAGTAGATACGGCGACAAACATCACCAGCTTTCTTGGAATACGGTATGCGGCTCCTCCAGTTGGTGCGTCCATCATTGCGTGTTGTGTACAATCTCAGTTTGCGCGCTAAGCATATAGGCGACCTCAGATGGGCAGCTCCGCAGCCTCCATCGACCATATCTGAGGTTCAACAAGCTACCACGCAACCAAACGAATGTTATCAAGCACTGGCAGGTACTTCTTCGACAAATCCTTTTGAGAGCACCTCTATGAGCAAAAGGGCTGTCATTCAGACGGAAGACTCGGAAGATTGTTTATTCTTGAAGTAAGCCTTGCCATGGAACGACAATGTTGACATTTACGATTGGCGGTTGTATCCGGTAGTGTATTCACTCCCGCAAGTGAAGTGGTCGCCATCCCGCCGGGAGGGCTCCCAGTTGTCGTATGGATTCACGGAGGAGGGTATGTAGCATATGCAATCTTCCTCTGGCGATGAATTGATTTTGGTACAGGTATATTGAAGGAAATGCGAGCTTATTCAATGGCGCAGATCTAATTATCGAATCGAATCATGCTGTCATTGCTGTCATAATCCAGTACCGTCTCGGTTTATTTGGTATGTCTTCACGCTGCTTCGGATTTTTAAATGCATACGCTGCCGACCAGGATTCCTTCCTGGAGAAGCGGTCAAAGAAGGGGGGCGCACTCAATGTCGGACTACGTATGTGATCATCATGGTCTGACAGTCCTTCAGACTCGGCTGAACTCGATATTTTAAGTCGACCAAAATTACGCGTTACAGTGGGTCCAGGCCTACGTGAGCAGAAATCTCTACATGCACGTTGTACCTCAGCTGATAGGAGGCTCACCTGGATAGATAAGTAGCTTCGGTGGCGACCCCGCGAAGGTCACGATTTGGGGAGAGTCTGCTGGTGAGCTGCGTTAGGCACTCTTCGTCTTCGTCAACCTTGTTCACTACTCTCATTGTTTCAGGGGCCGGTTCTGTGTTGCAGCATCTTATTGCTCATGGAGGAAACACGCAGCCTCCCCTCTTCAGATCTGCCATGACGAGTTCCGCAGTCTTGCCATCACAATACAACTATAATGACAGAATTCCGGAGGTGATTTTGTCCATAAGGTCGATGTCTGTGGAGTCCTGAATGCCACTCCCAGATGCTGTACAGTGAGGTCGTTGGTGGAACAAAGTGAGTCCTTTTCAAAGATTATATGTGGGCTATTCTCGAGCTAATGCCCTCGATTCACAGCTGTAGCTCAAGTTCGGATACCCTCTCATGTTTGCGCGCTGCAGACGTCAATACACTGCAAAACGTGAACGTGAACATCAACCTCGAGCATTCTTTGGCACGATCGTATTCGTCCCTGTTGTGGATGGCACTTTCATCGTGGAGAGACCTACGGTGACGATCAGCAAGGGTCGTCTGAATGGCGTATGATTTATGAATTCTATGTCATCAGCGACACTCAGGCGCTCTCCCCATTAGAACCACCTTCTTGCCGTAACCAATTCGCATGAGGGGAACGTCTTCGTGAACCAATCGATGACATTGGATATTGCAGATTATGTCAAAACGCTTTTCCCGAACTTCGGTTCTGCTCAGGCTGCAGGAGCAGTGATGATGTACCAGAACCAGGGAAGCAATGTCGACCAGGCAATTCTCGCGATAGGTGAATGTACGTATGTCCTTCAAGGAATTCATTGCTGTCCCTGATTTCATGAGTCGATGCAGCAATATTTGTCTGCCCTACTTATTATCTCGTCAAAGCATTTGGAGAGCAAGGTTGGAAGGTAAGCTCGAGGCAAGTCGCGATTTATGTATGCTCAACAAAAGCAGGGCGAATTTGCAATTCCACCCGGCCTGCACGGAAATGATGTTTTATATTACTTCCCTTCATTGTCTTACTATTTGTAAGTTGATCCGATGGGTCGACCCTTCGTGCGCTGATGCATACTATTTCAGTGGTTCTGCATACAACAATTCCCAGTTTACGACTGCTTTCTCGAACTCATTCATGGCTATGGTTATGCACGAGACTCCTGACGACAGATACACCCCAGGGGATATCACACCTTCCTGGACGTCTTCGCGAAATGATTCCGCAGAGATGATGTTCAATGAGACATCCGCGGGAGTACCTGACGTTTACCCTTTCAAAACTGATATCGCCGTGCTCGAGCGTTGCGCGTGAGTACTGTACCATATTTTCGATGAGCCAAAGTGCTGAACCAGACGCATGTAGCTACTGGCTAAATGCGTCGGCGTATTCGGCGCAGTGAATGGAAGTAAGCTCTGGTATCTGTGTTAACTGCAAAGAAGTGTTGAGCTAGAGCCTGGGAGTAGTGCGAGATGTTTATCATCCGTGTCTTCGACCACTGACCAAAAGCTCTTTGCGCTAACACAAAATCTGTTTGTTTCATGTGAATTGACAACAAATTGTAAGGCCCTCTGTAGTGCACACTCCAGCCTGCTGTCTCTTCGAAGGTCGTCGAGGCGATCGAAATCGTAGAACAATTGATATTTGAATAATCACTGGTGTGTCAAATTGGAATTGGAAGTACATGATGATTCCATGCGGAGAAAATATTGGGCCTTGTTCAACGAGTTCCGGACTAGCGCCTTGTAGCAGTTGGAGAGTTGGAGAGCTATGTACGCGACTGGTTCTGCTGAGGGTATTGTGGTGTTGCTTCGAGTTTCAGTTCGTCGCGGTTTATTATCACTGAAGTTAAGTGTTACTTGAGCGGGACCCAGACGTCGACATGACCAGACATGGATATATCTTCGATGTCGGCACCGTCAGCAGTGTCAGGTCCAGGGTCTAGTCTGGCTTACTAGACTACGAACCTGAAATGTCCAATGGACAACGCTTGTACGCCGTAGTTGGGAGCATGTCATTATTATGTCGATAAGATTGTTCAGACATTGCAAATCACACAGAGATAGTCAGATAACGTCTGATATTGAACGTCGTCACGAGAAGTAACAAGGTATTGTAATGCACAGCAATGTAAGTAACCTGCTCATGGTAGCAGAATACCATTGGGCGGCAATACTGAGCAAAGCATGGAAAGGGATGTCGCGAAACAACGAGAACATGACAACGTATAGCGCAGAAAATCGGCGTGAATAGTGTGTGAAAGCCAGCAACGAGGTGAAGTCCAATTTGAAGAAGAAGCTGAGTTCGTATCGCAGGTCTAGGAGAAATGCATTAGGAAGTATGTGTTTGCGAGGAGAAGAGGACTCGACATGGGCCTGAGGATGCACGATTGATCGGCTAGTAGAAGAGGGCACACAAACGAAGTTGATTTTGTCGACCCCAGTAAGTATCAACATTTAGCCTATACTAAGTACTTACTTCCTGGAGCCAACAACAGTGACCCTCTTGCTCTATTCCGCATCATTTGCCCGCTGCAATCAATACCAGTAGGCTAAAGGTACATTAATGCGTGATATTGCAACGTACTATCTTTGCAACCCTCCCCCCGTAGTAGTTCGATAGCGGTTCGATTCTGAAAGCACATGCTTTTCCGTTGCGGCCACCACCCGTCGAATAGCGTTCAGAACGTTTAGGCTAAGATCCAAATCAACTACTAGTATGTAAGTAGCGACGACCTATTGGTACCGGTCCACCCCCCACTGGGTGGTCATAAAGGACAACATTCAACATGGTCCCAGTGACCCAGTCTTTCGAATCCGATCCGAGTCATCTAAGATTCTTTTCTTGACAATGATGCAGGCAATGTTAATGAGGACTCTTCCGAATGTCGAGCAATGTTCGAGAGGAGTTTCAATCAAGCGGACGAAAAGATATTTAACAATATTAAAAACCACTGTCTACCTGGACTAGTAGTAGAATCCGCAGCATCCATGTGAATCACCTTGCGACTAAAAGAGTCACTATGAGAATGCTCCGCCATTGCCCGCAAATCCATTCCCTCCGCTCAGTTTGTTGTACTTTGCGAGGACGCTACCAGCCATCAATGCTCCCTTGACGAACTGTCGTGCAAGCATTGCTTTATTTGGCGCAGCACTAGCGCCCGGAGGCTGTTGAGCAGTGGGACTCTGTTGTGGGTTTCCTTGGGCAGGGTATCGCGTGGGATGGGCGGAGTGCCACCCATGTGCCTGGGATCCGGGCGAGGAATGATGAGTGGCGGTGCCGTGAGGAGAGTAGGCACCGTGGTTCACCGCATACTGGGCTGGCATTGGCGGACCTTGTGGGTGCATGGTATGAGTAGCGGTCCCGGAGGAGGGGTAAGCAACATGATTGATATACGGAGTCTGGGTGTGAGAGCTTTGTGGGGACAAGTGATGGTGAGAAAGTGGATGGGTGCCCTGCTGAGAAGCGGGATTAACAGACGAGTAATGTTGTGAGAACGGCGTGGCAGCGGGTGGTTGAGCGGTTTGGGATATCATGAGGTGCGTGGCTTGTCCGGTCTGTTGGGTCTGTTGGGTCGAGCTGGGGTAGCCTGCTGTGGTGGGGTGGGCAAAAGATGTTCCATGGAAAGGAACCGACGCGGAACTTGACTGTGTTCCTAGATACGTGCCAGTGGAGGACGTCGGTGCGTGTCCTAAAGGCAAATTAAGAGGGCCACTAGGATGCGAAGTCCCAGAGACCGCGGACACCGGGGTTTGTTGCTGCGGAGCCGCTGCCTGTGGACTTTGAGACCCCTGAGCTGCGCCACTCTGGTGCGTGGCATTATAGATCTTGTAAGCGGCTTGCATGAGCTGCCCTGCATCATGCAGATAGTGCGTGCCACCGCTCTGGTCAGTTGGCTGCTGCTGCTGTTGTGATTGAGATACATCAAATGTCTGCGTGGTATTGAATTGCTGAGTCTCCTGAACCTGTTCTGACGCAAAATATTGATCAGGCAGCATGGATGACTGTCCTTGAACTTGGCCAGGGTCTATTCCACCCCCCATGAACTGATCGGTCATGTCGTACGTTTGGCTGAAGGAATCGCCAACGAACATCTGGTCTCCTTGAAAGTTCGCGGTAGGATCAAACCCGCTCCCTAGAATTTGATCACCAGACCCCATACTGGAATCCAACAACCCCCCTGTAGGGTCTCCAAATGACATCCCAGCCATACTTCCAGTGAGATCATTTACAACATCGTCACCGCCTAGTGCCTCGGCGAGCACAGCTCCACCGAGCAGACCAAGAGCGCCCCCTGCTATACCTGTCATGATGTTTGCTCCAAATCCCCTGCTAGATTGTGGCGATCGAGCGGATGAAGTTTGTGCTCTTGAATGTTGCGGTGGTGGTGGCGGCGGCGGCGGCGAGGCCTGTGGCTGAAAGCCTTGACGCGGTGGCTGGTAAGGAACCTGTGCATATCCATGAAATGTAGGGGGTGCAGCCGGAGATAGCTGGGGTCCAAACTCTTCAGGACGACTACCGGTTGATGATGTGAAGGGTACAGATAGGGCTCGAGAATGTTGCGGGAAGGCGGGCGAAGGAAGAGGTGAAGAAGGAGAAGCTGTATGATACATCTGCGAGATTGTTTCAGTAGAAGCGGAAGTAGAGGGTGGGATAAACACTGATGAAGGGGGGAATGTTGACTCTGCTCTGGCCCTTAAAGGAAGAGGTGGTGGGCGAGCGGGCTGGCGGCCGCCACCAGGTCGGAGAGGCAAGGAAGTCGCCGGTCGAACTTCATCCGGAATCACAGCTGACACTTTTGGGCTTAATGGAGAGGGGGCTGCGGGGAGCATGGGTGGAGGTGCGGAAACTGGGGTGGACGCTAGTGTAGCAACTACAGGACGTCTAGGTGGAAGAGCGGACAGTGATGCTGTCGAAAAAACCTTTGCAGAAGTGTCATTCCGTGTGGAGACCGCCGGAAAAACAGGAGGATCTTGTATGTCCTGAGGACTGTCATTATATCTAGGTTGCCTGTTTGAAGGCACGGATAGCGTTCGAGATGACAATGAAGGTACCATGGACGAGTGTGATGGTGACTTCTCGGGGAGCCGAGGCACCAAGTCCTCTGCAGAGTAACCATACAACTTCTCTATAACACACACAGGCGCTTTCCCCAGAGAGTATGGCGATACTTCTTCCACAACCAATGGGGGTTGCGGAGATTCTGGAAGGGGTTCTGGAGAAAGTGTGCGAGGGGTCTCAACAATGTCTGCACTTGTTGAAGGTACAGCATCAAACTCAAATGATGTGGGCGAAGGCAAATCAGGAGGGGCTAGCACTACGAGTGCTTCATCGTGATACATGCTCGTCGTGGTCAGGCTGCAATCGGACTGTGACTCGGCGAAGTCTGGGGGAGGAGGTTCATCGTCAACAAGGGAGTATAGCGGTACTTCTTCAGAACCGACATCAAGACTTCCAGTGCGAATAGGTGCAAGCGGGGGATGACTAAGTTGGGTCGCAGACTCAGGGTTCGAAGAGATCGCAGCCACTTGAATTGATTCTCCTGAATGACCCTCCGGGTATGGGCTAAGTTCTCTTGGGGGTGTCACCGGTGGAACGGAAGGTGAAATCATGGCATCGCTGTAGGAACTCACGCTCTGTGGAGGGATTTGAGCTGGATCCGGCAACGTCAAGCTGCCTGTCATTGTACTGGGTGGGCTCCTACTGGGCGACTCCGCCTGGATTGACCGTTGAGGGTCACCAGCTGGCGATGGCGGAGACATGTCAGAGAGATCCACCGAACCACGCCTGCCAGGCTCTTGCAGGTCATGAGGTGCCTGAGCGGTCTGAGATATAAGGGGAAGCGGAGAATGTGGCGCGGAGATGATTGATGCAGAGCCTGCTGACTGAGGCCGTCTAACTCCTGCAGAACTGGTGCCTCGATCAGGTACCCGTGACTGAAACCCCAGCCTCGAGACGCTGCTATGATAGAAATCAAACGCTGAAACAGCTTGAGGCCTATTGTCGTGACCTGCATTCAGCATGATAGACGCTCTTGCACCATAAGAGCTCGCTGGAGACCGTGCGCTAGCTGAAATTGGAGATTCTACAGGTTCAGAAGAAGAGGGCGGCCTGGCGGTGGTCTGCAGCGTGGTCTGCGCCTGGGGCTGCTTGGCTAGCGCACTGGCATACAGGCGCTGGGCGTATGATTGACCACGTGCAGAAGGGGAAGCACCAACTGGAGACTCCAAAAGTGGCGCCGGCTGTTGAACAAACGATTTATCTGGCTGCTGGCGCTCGATGGTGTAGTGCAAAACAGGTTGCCCAGAGACAACAGAACGCGCATATGCTTGCGCAGGTGTGACGGGTGTTGTATAAATAACGGACTGAGTCGCTGATGCAGATGTAGCCCTGGCACTAGTCGGAGACTGGGGACTTGTCTGTCGTTTGGACCTTGATCATAATTTGAGATGCTTAGAATCCACCACTAAGACAATTCGTTGTTCACTCACCAGTTTATGCTAGCCTGTGCAGAGAAGCCGTCTGCGGGTATGACACCAGCATAAAAACTCATTGCTGGGGAACAACTAGAACGTTAACCGCAGAATCGCACAGACAAAGTATTAGTACTCTACCATCATGGTGCTATGCGGCTATTACAGTCAAGGTACAGCTGCCAAGGTGCCTCAAGGTCCTTATTACCCACGTACATAATGGGTCGTGGTCTGGGCTTGTATACTAGATCTGTCAGTCAAGAAGCTGTGCTGTGATGATAGATGGCATTGGCTGCTGGCATGGTGTGCCAAGAAGTCTGGCCAATTACTTAACGTTTAACTTTGAAGTTCAAGTCAAGCTCCGGAATATGGTTGACTAGCTAGGACAAAGCTAGGAAAAGCTAGTCTCCCATGGTCTTGATAGAAGGAAGGCAGTCGTTCCTTCTTTATCAGGGAATGCACTATCTCGAACTATGACCACGAAGCTCATAATAATATTATGTAATATAGGTCACGCAGCGAGGTTAGTTTGCACGGTGGCGCTCAAATGGCACCACATGTAGCTCTATTCAATATTGCACAAATCGAAGTCTTCCGCGAGTACTATATACAAACACAAGACACCAAGAACCAGAGATTTGCGATACCCAACCAAGTGGTTTACCAGTTGTCTCCGCCGCCATTGTCACCATTGTCATAACCATTGTCGTAACCATTGTCATACCCTGCGGTATATTTAGCTACGTCCCGGGGCACACATGCAACGCGAAAGACAAACCTTGGTCATAGGCCTGGTCTCTTTCATTATCTTCATGATCCTCGAAAGCGTCCATAAGGAGGGCTCCGCCAACTAAACCTGCACCGCCTAATCGGGGCATTAGTATTGCCGTTGTGACACAGCAGAATGTGACTTACCAGCCAACAGAGCAGTGCCCATCCCTGGTCCACTTTTCCTCGGCGGAGCCTGCTGCTGCGCATAGACGGGTTGCTGTTGTAGGGGCTGAGAAGACGTCCTGCCACCAAAGAAGCCTGGCGAAATGATTTAATATTCACGATTTAGGATTTACACCAACGGCGGTGAATGGGATCTTACCTCTGTTTTCTGCAGGTGGGTAGCCCTGGTACCCACCAGAGGGGGCATTTCCACCATACCCACCACCATACCCACCTTGGCCGCCGTAAGAGGGAGCGTAGCCACCTGGAGGGGCCTGATTGTAGTTGTCTTGATAAGGAGAGCGGTTGTAGTCGCGATTGGGAGGATTATACTGAGGCGGTCCAAGCGGATGCTCCCAGGATGATCGGGGAGGTTGTTCCATCTCATTCACATAAAACCTGCATTGCGGACAATCATATCTTGATGAGAAGGTGTCAATGAGTCTGGCGGTAACGAGCAACACACCATGCCTTATAACTGTAGATCCCGATGGTCAGGAGCTTATCGAGTGAAGATCAGACTTTGAAACACATACTCCCAGTTGTACTGCGCAATCCAGCCTCGCGGAAGAAGTCTTGAATCAGGATTGGGGGGAGGGGAGGACATAGTGTGGAAACAAAAGATGATCTCCTTGGCAGGATTGCGGATTGCTGTTTATATAGTGTCCAGCCTGGCAGCCGCTGGCACGGGACTAACAGTCACGCACAATAGGTGACACGAGATGTGGGCACAGGATTGCTGTGTAACGTATACAGTAAGTCCCTACATCCGACCAACGGCCCGAAGAAAAGATCACTGAAGAATAGTATGTATAGTATTCAAAGAACCAATAGCCATATCTGACGATAGAATAGTGGAGTATGTATCATACGAAGAGCGGAGATAACAAACGTGTCGACAACACCGATTCACAGAGGGGAACTCTTCATAAATCCTGTCATATTGCGTGATCATTTTCTGGACCTCTTTGGGGGAGGGGGAGGAGCCTCGTCGGAAGAAGAATCCGAATCTTCCTCAGAACCGGATTCAGACTCTTCCTCAGAGGTCGCCTTAGCCTTGGCTTGCGGTGCCGGTTCATCGTCTGATGATGCTGCATCTGAGGCTTCTACTTCCGACACATCCTCTGCCTCAGAGCCCGAACTTTCAACAACCTCTTTAGATTTTGGAATCACCTTGGCAGCTTTCTGTTCAGTAACGTCAGCGGAGGGCAGAACTCGCACAAAAGAGCGTACGGGAGCAGCCTTCTTGGTAGCCTTGGGAGCAGCCTTCGCAACTTCCTTCGGTGCGGGAGGTTCTGATTCTTTCTTCTTCTTCTTTCCGTCCGCCTTGTCCTCTGCAGGGACGTGGTCGGGGTTCTGAGCGTTATAGGCAGCAAGGTCAACTTCGTGTTTCTTCTTCGCCCTGCCGTGCTGTTCACGGTAGAACTAATGGGACGCATGGGCGATGATGATCTGGATACACTTGACAAGCACGTACGTCTTTCTTTTCCTCGTCCAACCCCTTCCACTGGTCACCGATGAGTCTTAACAGCTCCTTGTTGGACATATCTGGATGTTCTTTCTTGTACGCGGAGCGAATGTCATTCTGGAACAGGATGTACGCAGAAGCAGGACCCTTGGGTGCATTAGGGTCCTTAATTCTCTTTTCGCGCTTCCTCTTTTTGGGAACACCATTCTCACCGATCTCGAGCGCGACGAGCTTGCGCTTACGCGACGGTTTCGCGACTGCCGCGTTCAAAAGGTCGGTGAGATTGTTAACGGTCGACTCATCGATTGGCACTTCGGTGACAGCTTTGGAAAGCACGTCGGCGAGGGCAGCAAACTGACGCGCCGCATTATTGAACTTGATCGCAAGCTAGATAGGAGAACGCGTCAAGGGTGAGCAGACGCGGTGATTGGAAAGTGTATAGCAGAATACGGACCTGAGCCTTCTTCTCGTCGAGGTCAAGTTCTTCTTTGGCCTCTTTGGGTGGCATGATGTAGCGAAAAGGAGGAGAGTGAGAAAAAGACAAGGGAGGATTCAAATGTGAAAAATCAACTTTGTTGACGCTTGTAAGCAATTATAAACTTTTGTTTGTTGACGACTATTAGGGTTGATCGATCCTATTGAAACAATTGCAACTAATAGGAAATCAGGTAAGCTAATGATAACAAGAAGTCTAGTTTAGCGCGAACCTGTGTCACTTAGTTGAAATGTTTACCTGAACCCTATGATAAGCTCTTGTTGTAGTTGTAGGGTTGTTCTTGGCTTATCTTTTAAACTAAGCATTACCCTAAACGTGTGATTCCTTGGATATCTGTTTCGAGGTTGGACATTGAGGGTCGTGATAGAGACAACGTTAACATTATATATGCGATGACACCTAATATGCCGAATTGCCGACATGTAAATTAGATCGGAGATTAAAAAAAGAACATCATTGCGGGTGTTCGCAGTGGCAGACGAAGCTGACACTCGCACCCTCAACTGAGCCAGTTCTCGCAGACATTTTGAGGCCGTAGAACGCAACTGCAAAAAGGTGATAGAAGGCTTGTATACCGTCTACATTTCTTCTCTGCTTTTCCTGCGTCTCGTTGCACAGAAATAAGCCGTTTAGTGTTACCCAATAACGCTTGAGAACGAAGCAGCAGAAAAAGAAGAAAAACAGTCCTTATGGATTTGTATTCGAATGCGCAAAACTGGACGCAGAATTTAACTGGAGGCACTCCATCCACCGACGACTGGAAAGAACAGTCGTCTCCCACAAATGGAGCAGGAGGTCCTCCTGGAACAACTTCTGCGCAGTCAAGTCTGGATTTGAGCGACTATGCAATAGGCGACCTCGCCGGTAAGCATCCTATTCATAAGCGCCCGTGCTCCAAACACGTTTCTTGTCCATGAGCGCGCTTGTAAAAAAAAATGTTAAACATTCATTTAATATGGTTATTAGGACCTTCAACTTCTTCATCAATCTCTCCACCACCTGCGTACTATGGTGGTCCATTCAGCCCATTCTACTTGCCTTCTGTTCCCGGTCCATACAATGCCGTACCTTATGGTTCGATGTCCTGGTCGAGCCCACCAACTCATCTACCCTTGTCCAACTATTCTACACTGAATGGTGCAACTTCAACTTCTACGGCCCCCTCTCAACCTTCCTCGTCTCAGCATCAGTCGCCACCTGTACAAACACAACAGCCAATGATGATCGAGTGCGTTTCATCTCCTTTGCATGTTCTCCATTTTTACTCAGACCTTTGCTACAGTCCCGCATTGACCACTATGAACGGATCTGGATCGGAACCACCGCGACAATATACGCAGTCTCCATCTCATGTAGCTCAACCCAACCCCCAATCCCAACCACGACATCCATATCAATATCAGCATCCTACTTTATCCATTAATCCTTCCTATGTTCTTCCTGCGCATTTTTATTCCTCGCATTTAACTCAGCATCAACCCCCATCACAGTCTCAAGGCACCCTTTCCCCCCACGTTCTTCATTCACCTACTCCTACGATGATGGCTTCACTGTCTTCCTTCTACGCACAATCGCCATCTACACCTTCAACTTCCACGACGGCAACGACAATGACCTCCACTGCTACTGCTCCCGCACAACCACCGACAATAAGCATCCAGGCTCGAAAGGATACTTTTGTTACTGATATCCGACCTCTTTTGCAGCTCAACGCGTTTGGCGGTGCACGTACCATCAATAATCTTGTTAACCTCATCGACAACTTTGGTTCCGACGACGTCGAACCGGCGCTACGAATGGAAATCATCACCAAGATCCGTGATAATGCCGGCAATCACTATTTTCGAGCGTGGTCCGAAAATAGTACTGCGATGGATATTACTCGGGAATGGCTAAAGGCTGCTGCCACCGCCAAGTCTGACAGCCCGTTGGTTGACACCGTAATGCCGTTACTCCACGTATGTTACGCGCGTTCAGACTAAAAATCGCCTCTAATACCGTGCAAAGATTATTGACAGATTACCGCTGTCGGTCGAGTCACTCAAGTCCTCGAAGCTAGGCAAGATTATTGTCAAGTTAGTCAAGGAGCCTCCAGCTCCAGGTGAGCGTTCGGTTTCACAAATATCCACTCATGCGGTCTTCGTGAGAGACTTCGCGAACCGTGTACGATCTCGGCCTTGCAACCAAAGTTTGCGTGTCTGTCGTATTATTACTACTTGCTTGAGCCAACGAAAATTACATGTATCTAACTCTTGTTTGATTTCTGTGTTACCCAAATGTGCAGCGATCAAGGACATGGCATCGAACTTGGAACGGAGGTGGCGGCAATTGGTCGAATCTGCCCAAAAGCAGGCAGAAAATACTCAAACTGAGGGTGGGTCACGTCAGTTCGTTGTACTGGTGAACAAGCGCTCATACATGCTTTGCAGACTCTAAGCTCAAAAAGCGAAAGCCTGTTGAACAGCCATCCACAAAAGCGCCACCACCCGCTAAGAAGGCCGCCGTAGCTCCTACCGCATCCGCGTCGAAGCCAACGGCAGTGAAGAAGGAGATGAAATCTGGTATCGCAGTCAAGGATGCCCGTTCAGATTCATCGTTCTTTTCTGCACCGAAGCCGAAAGCCAAGTTGCCGAGTTTCAAGAAAGCAGCCGGCGCCTGTCAAGAAGGAACCTGATCTCAATGTTGCTCAACCATCATCGATCGATCCGTTCCAGGAGGCATTGAAGTCTATGGGTAAAGGGCGCAGGGACTCAGCCAGCAACGCCCACACCGCCACCAGCTTCGATGTCGATTACGCCACCCCTGATGTCCATGACTTCTGGAAGAACAAAGAGAAAATCTGTGACTTGGGCTCCTGATGGTCAGCTAGAATCGATCCGGCTAATAGAACGAGCTGTGTACGATGATGACCCTGTTGATGTCAGCATTTTACTCTTATTTTTTATGTTGGCGTACAGTACATTGATGTCACGAATAATTCTTGTGTTTTTGTTTCTATAGGGGGTTCATACTGCTCACAGTTTGCGCGATCTGGATCGGGGAGAGGGCGCTGCTCTGCACGCTCCCCTATTCGAGGAAGTTATCGATTGGACGGACCCAATAAGTGAGCAAATTATCATTGTTCTCATGGTCGCGATCAATTAATAACACAATTCATAGCTCTCGAATTCGAATTCGAAACGTCCCAACGCGGACAGAATAGTACAGAAAAGACGACTCAGGAGGAGCGTGAGCAGACAGCTTTAGGTGCACTATATATGTCGCCAGCACAAATACCTGACAGTCCTGGCGAACCCACCACGACCATCGGTGATGACGAGATAGATGTGGACGTGAAACCCATGACGGTTGGGTCAGAGTGCGATAATGTCTTCTGGAGAGAAGCCGAGTTGCCTCAGTCCAACGCCGCATCTGTCGCTGATCTCGTAGGTCAATTATCGGGTGGTTTTGATTCGATGAGTGCGCCCACCACTTCGGGCATGCAACCGTTTGGTTTTGATCCCGCACTACTTTCACAATTGCCTATCGCCCCAGAACAGGTGCAGGAATTGATGCAGCAGGCTCAAGCGCTGTTCAACCAGCACCCGTCTGGAGGCGGTGTACAATCCCAATTTGGAGGCGCAGATCAGAACTGGAATCCGAACAGCACCGCTGATTACGGTCGAGGATATTCTGACAATGGCAACGGTAACGGTAACGGTGCTCGCGGGCGGTGGACATCAGATAGGGGTCAGTTTCGCGGTCGCGGACGTGGTCGGGGACGGGGAGAAGATGGATCGTATAGAAGTAGTAAACGAAAACCATGCAGTTTTTTTGCAGAAGGAAGGCGAGCATCATCAAACATTACAAAATCTAGTCGTGGGATTGAAACTGATCAACGTAATAACAGGTGCAGATATGGCGATCAGTGCGATTTTAGCCATGAACCTATCTATTCGTGATGGAGGAGGTGGTGGTGGTAGCATTCATAGCATTGAGCATGTCTTGTGGACGAACATTTTTGATATCCGATACGGTGCATCTTGATAATTAGTCTATCTAAGCCCGCGTCGACGCGCCAAGCACCCAAAAGAAGTTGACACGCCTGCATTGTGATGATACAGAGAAAGCTATAAATAAAACAGATGATATGTAAAGCACTTTCTACTTGACAATGAGCGTGGCAAGATACATCCCTAGCAAAGATAGAATATGTCGATATGGAAGCTGGTATACTCAGCATCAGGTATGCGACAATATGATCGCTTGGATCGATCGACGACGAAGCAACACAAAAAATCCCGAATAGATTATCATCCTCTGCTACCGTCTCTGCGTCAACTTTCGCGCCTTTTTTGAAGGCTCAGCGTTTGATTGAGAGGGAGAATTGGTATCATTTGTCTTGCGCTTGAGGGTAGCCGAGGTCATTGAGGGCGTTGTTATGCCGGATTGGGAAGGTGTGGGTGCATTGGCTGGATTTGAGGAGTTTGGGGCGGTGCCAGATGCAGTCGGGGGTCTGGTCTGCTTTTGTGAATCAGCCGAAGGTGGGACGGTTTGGGGGGAGTGCGCGGAGGGCCCAGGATGCGATACTGACGGTGATGAAGACATGCTATACAATGTCACCGCTGGTGAGGCTGAAAGCCCGTTCATGGTCTGAAAAGACAGAAAGGGCCCGCTTGAGAGAGGCATGCCCATGAAGGGACCTCCTTGAGACCCTTCCCGTAGCTTCTCTGCTAATTTTGCAAGAGCGTCTAACCAATCCAGCACGTCAGCAAGCGTTCACTAAAAGTCTCAACAAGCAGACATTACCCATTGGTCCCAACTTTGTTTCATTAGCAAATGCGATCAGATCGGTCATCTGACTGACACTTTCTGCCAACTACGAGACGCGCATTCAGCATGACAAAAATGCGGTGCCAAAAAACAACGCACCTCCAGACATCGCATCGTCGCCTGCGGAATCCCAAACGCGTTCACAGGTTCTCCCGGTATCGACGCGTGATCAATCATTACTCTGGGCTCCTCCCATATCCTGTCATCATCCATCCTATGCATCACCGTCCCATTCGGACTTGGCGTCGGTGCCGTCCTGACGCGCGGCGTTTTCGGCGACTCCGATTGTCCTGTGCCCCATCACCGAGTCCAAGGCGATGAATTTTTCATGATGATTTGCATCGAATTGCAAATGGTCGAATTTGAGGGTGTACGGCGGTGTTTGGGAAGGGGCGGTGTTGGCATGAGGGACGATGAGAACGTGGACGGTGAGTGGGCCCCGGAGGGTGACTGTGTAGCCGTTGGTATATCGGTATGTCCAAACAGCTGTCACGCACTCCACTATCGCGTGGTGCTGCGAGAGCAGTCGTTCTCGTGCGCCGTCCAGCGAGAGAGTCATGGACTTTACGCCGGACTGCGTGGTGACTAGAAAAAACCGAGGCAGGATAGGCACGCCGATCTCTGATACGTACCAGAGCGAATGAGCAAAATTAAGATTGGGGAGATCATGACTGACCGAAAGGCTTGGCTTCATTCCGCTGGTTATCTTTCCATAGCGTAAATTTCATCATGGCCTTCGGAGTGAAGTAGTCTTTCACGACATTTTCCCAATGTGATAGCTGATGTTTCTACCGAGGATAAGTGATTGAGGATGATATTAATGTGAAATGACGTACAGTGGGGTTCTCGGCTGAGAGTACTCCGCTGAACTGGAGCAATCGGACGACACCTTGTCCAAGACCGACGGGCATGGCAACCCTTTGAGAGAATATGAGTGTAGCTAAAGATAAGCAATCCGAATAACACTTACACAGGGGAGGGGCGGGTCGGCGGCGGAACGGGCGGCTCCGAGGACGGCGCGGTCGTAACGGGAGGTGCAGCAGTAGCACTCGTTGACGACTGTGGTGGTCGTGGAGCTATTGGCTGTTGCCCTGGTGTTGACTGCCGTTGTTGATGCGGCGATGTCTGTTGTGTTATGGGTGGTATACGCGCGGGGGGGAGGAGACCACTTGAAGGCGGAAGCTGAGGATGTGCGCTTCGCGGCGTTTGCGAAGGCCCAGCCTGTGAGGGCGGTCTTCCAGAAGGGCCCTGTGGTTGAGACTGCGGTCTTGGGGGTTGTTGTTGAACATGAACTGCCATGGGATCGGACTGATGCGGAGAATGTTGATGTGGAGGTGGGGGTTGTCGGGGTGGTATAGAAGGATGTCCACCGGATGTGGGATGAGATGGGGGACGAGGAGGGACGTTTACTTGAGTCGGGATGTTGAAGCTACCGACAAAACCGTTATCAGTTTGCTGCATGTGCTCAAACTGCTGTGCGGGAGTGAGGAACCCGCGATTGCCTGGATTAGACATGCCGTCCGACATGTTCTGCTGCATTTCCATGTCCGCCTGGCTGGGTGACGGCACAAACGAGTTGAAAGAGGGGTTGGCGGACGGTATTCGATTACCTGCGGGACCAAAGCCCGGGTTAAATTGGGGATTCTGAATGCCAATGAAAACACCATCGCCGGCGTTCATTTGACGAGCGCCGGGTGGTTGCGAGGGACCGGGTGTACCCATGATCATATTTGTTGAGTGACCTTGTGGAGGACCGGTAGGACGAGGGGAAGGAGCGGTGATTGAAGAGGGATGATGGGGGTGCTGCATTGAGGATTGGAAACCGTTTGGGGGCATTGTTGCGGGAGTTCCTGTTTGGGGAAGACCGGTTGGTTGAGCTAGACTGTTCATCAACTGGGGTTGGGATGATTGAGTACGCATTGGATTTTGGGGAACGCCGCCCTGAGAGCGATTGAGAGCGATGGATAACTCGGGAGACATGGAAGCAGGGATTGAACCAGGAATACGGGATATCATTGGTTGAGATGAAGGTTGGCGTAAATGAGGAGGGATGGTATTTTGTTGATTCATTGGTGGAATACCAGGCATGTTTGGTTGACCGGGATGCATTGGTGGGACATGATTGACCTGATTGAGCGCCTGTGGATGAGACGCGACTCTTCGAACTGAACCAAGATTGTTTCCAGCTTGAGACATCATGTTACCCGGAAATGGGATTCCTTGAAGGGGGTGTTGAGGGATGGAGTTCATATGAGAATTAGCTTGTGAGGCAGCTACTGCGGTATTCATCTGGGCATTCTGTGCCTGCTGCTGCTGTTGCTGCTGCTGCTGTTGTTGTTGCTGCTGCTGCTGCTGCTGTTGCTGCTGCTGCTGCTGTTGAACTTGCTGCTGAACTTGCTGCTGCTGCATATGTTGTAACTGCTGCTGACGACGACGGTTAAAGTCATATGCAGTGTGCGGCGGCATGTTTTGTGATTGTGGACCTGTAGGGAGTAAATTCATTGGGATGTTGTTTGAATTTGGCATGAGTCCGACGTGATTTGGAGGAGGCTGCTGCTGCTGTGGTGGCTGTTGTTGATTTGGAAGAAAGTGAGGGAGGAACTGATAGGCATTGTGAGTTGTGCCATGCTCTGTGGTCGACTGAGCATGTCACTGGGTCGAACGTTCATTGACATCTAGATCAAGAGTTCGTCGTCTCCTCCCCAGCTCGAGGATGGTAGTCGGCTAGCTAGCTAGTAATATAATTTGTTAGTAGTAGGAGGGTCCAAGTCGACGTCGTCCAAGTTTGAATCTACCGTATAACCAAGTCTCTCACACGCAGCCTTCCCAATCCACGTGCTTGACAGCACAATCATCGGAATCAAAATTTTATACAAAGTAAACAACCATGGTCAGAAAATTCAAGTATCATGAACAAAAATTGCTTAAGAAAGTCGACTTTCTAAACGTACGTCTTCTATTAAACCATTAACAACTCTAACCATCAGCTCAGTGGAAACAAGATGCGAATATTCGTGAGATCAAAGTCATCCGTAGGTACCATATTCAGGACAGAGAAGATTATCACAAGTACCCTTCTAATCTCCTCAGACTGTCGATCATTCCTCATCAATATCATCACAGGTACAACAAACTTTGCGGTGCTCTAAGATCGTTCGCACATCGTCTCTCCGTCCTGCCCGCCCAGGACCCATTTCGCACCCGCATGGAGTCTCAACTCCTCTCAAAGCTCTATGACATGGGAGTCCTCAACTCTCAAGCAAAATTGAGCGATGTCGACAACAAACTCACTGTCGCTGCCTTTTGTAGGCGTCGCCTTGCCGTTTTCATGTGCATGAGCAAGATGGCCGAAACAGTCAGCGCAGTACGTCCATACCCGGCCAATTTACACTCCGAACTTACTCTTGTCTTCAGGCTGCAAAATTCATCGAACAGGGCCATATCCGTGTGGGACCTGATACTATCACAGATCCTGCGTTTCTTGTCACGAGGTGCGTCGAAAAACTAATATTGTTTCCATACTCTCACCGCTATTCAGACACATGGAAGACTTTGTCACTTGGGTGGACACATCCAAGTTGAAGAGGACTATCATGACTTACAATGACGAGGTAAGCCATCGGCTCCGAATTCACATCCCCTTCTGACAATCTTCCGAAGCTCGACGATTTCGATCTACTATGATTGCCCAACGACGTCTCTCCATTCGATGTCGTCATGTGAGTTACCTCCATGTTGGCGATTACTCACGGACTTAACTTCCTTACCTTCGTCAGCCTAATAGTAATTTCGGTGCCGCTCTCTTGCCCGCCCCGATGGCAGGCACTCGAAGCATGTCATATTCAAACTGCCGACAACACAGCTTAACAGTCGTAACAATACCGCACTCGTTCACATATTCCCGTGATGCGCGGTAGCGTTGACTCATTACAGGTCTTAATACGTTGCTATTCATAGACCTGCATATTCATTGACTGCTTCTTTAACCATTTGTAGTCGTAGCGATCGTCTTTATTGTGATCATACCTTCGAAAATGTAGTTGCCACGCGAGTTGTATACGCGCCAAGTCGTTCGCTCAAACAAGTTATGCATTAAGCACATAGATAACATGGCCCGCAGGTCTCAATGGGCTCGATAAATCACGCGGTCTGGGTAGTACATGCACGGGGGCGCCGAGAACCACGTAAGTTAGGTGACGATACGAGTCCACTGAATGACGCGTAGACCGTGATGACCCGAGTATGAGTTGCGATACATTCAGCAGAGACAATAATGACTATTAGTAGGCGGACGGGTTCATGAATGTTCTCGGTCATGAAGGGCACACGCTGTCTAGGACTGTATGGTTTCGTGGGATGTAATGCTTTCGAATCAAGCAGATCACCGAGATCTTATTTTCTCTGACGATCATCGTCGGAGTAGTACATACACGGGGTCACCGAGAACCACATTGGTCAGGTGACGATATGAGCCAGTTATTGATAGCAACAGTCCACCGAATGACGCGTATGCCGTGCTGCAGAGTATGAGAAAAGCCAGCAGAAAACAAACGTGCAAGTGACTTACACGACGTCGGAGGATCCAGTATCGAACTTATATACCTGCGACCAATATCAATGAGTGAATTCAAACCCTTGGATGATTTCAAGACAAAATCGCACCTTCCCATACATGACATAGTCATAATCTTCTTCCAAGCCTCTCCTTCCTTTTCCATCCGGTCTCCACACATCTCTGTCTTTATCTTCTCCTTCTTCTCCATCTGCGGTGGGTGCGCCACCGTCTCGTGACAGTGACGAAGCAAGAGCCATCGCAAAACTGTCCCCATTCGTCAGAGGGAAGAGCTCGGTATTATAGTCGAGCGTCAACTCCATGTCATAGTTCTTTGAACGAGCGTATAACCGAGACACTGCAATTACATGTCAATCATAGGTAAGCAGTGACGTGCACGAGTCCAGACCTCGATCGAATTTTTTGCCATCCTTGTCAATGGCGTCGGTCGTGAACATGTCGTCAAAGACGATGCTGGATGACGCTGACGCCATGGCTGACAGCAGTAAGTGCTACTAAGTCTAGTAGTAGAAACTTGAAAGAAAGTAGCCCGCGGGCTTTGTAAGCTACACGTGAATTCGATACCAGACTTGCTCAAACGCGTCCGCCAGACCAATACCCTTCTTTTATCACACATTTAGCACCAACCATCCTTTGGCGACATTTCTCACTCTTAGAACATTTCTTGACGTAGGACACACAACTATATTGGCTCGGAGCTCCTGCTTTAGACTCCACTTTGACCATGGCCGATGGAGACGGCAACATCAAAGTGGTTGTGCGATGTAGACCCCTCAATTCTCGCGGTGCGTTTGTGAGGGATATGCATGTATCCATTCAGGCTCACACTGTTTTGCCAAATTTTGCCTACAGAGCTCGCACGGGGCGCCAAACCACTCATCCGGATGCAGGGCAACCAGACTTTCCTCGACCCACCGGAACATGGCTCTCAGCAAGACTCGAAACGCGCCACGGAGCGCAAAATGATGGCTTTTAGTTTTGACAAGAGTTATTGGTCTGCGGGACCACGAGATGAACCGGGGTACTGCTCGCAGCAGACCTTGTATGACGACCTGGGAAAGGAGTTGTTGGACCATGGGTTTGCGGGATTTAACGCTTGTATTTTGGCTTGTGAGTCATTTTTTGGAATGGTGTTTGGGAGAGTGGTGTGCTGATGTTGATTCGTTCTGGAAGATGGGCAGACTGGTATGCTTGGATTTTATTTTGTCACTTAGGTTATGGCTCACGTGCCTTGACCAGGATCTGGTAAATCATATAGGTGTGTTTAAACATATTCTTGTGGGGTCTGTTACTGAGGATTTGTGTATAGTATGATGGGCTGTACGTATGATCAAACGAATGACTAGCGTGCCACTTATGGAGACCACCACTAGATGGACCCGACAAAGGAATAATACCCTTGACATGTTCGGAGTTGTTTGTACGTGTAGAAGACAAGAGGGCTGCAGATCCCAACATCAGTTTTACCGTGGAGGTGTCGTACATCGAGGTACGCCGCACATCTCAAACCCTAAAGCAATCCTTATCTTTCTTTCCCTCTCAGATTTATAACGAGAAGGTACGCGACCTCCTGAATCCAAAGAACACAGGAAACCTTCGAGTGCGCGAACATCCTAGCTTGGGTCCGTATGTAGAGGATCTATCAAAGCTAGTCGTGAGCAGCTACCACGAGATGATGACCCTCATGGACGAGGGTAATAAAGCGCGTACGGTCGCTGCCACGAACATGAACGAGACCTCCTCCCGGTCTCACGCAGTATTTACGCTGTTGTTGACTATGAAGAGACACGATGTGGGCACAAATTTAGATACCGAGAAAGTGTCGCGAATCAGGTGCGCTTCACGCGTTGCGATTTTCTTTTGACGGGCATTTATTTATTTGATGCCTTGTAGTTTGGTTGACTTGGCAGGTTCTGAGCGGGCTAATTCGACGGGCGCCACTGGACAGCGTTTGAAGGAGGGAGCGAATATTAATAAATCGCTCACTACTCTTGGGAAAGTTATTTCTTCTCTTGCGCTGGCCAGTCAGGATGGAGGGAAGAAGGGGAAGAAGGGAAAGGCCGAGGAATTCATACCTTACCGTGACTCGGTGCGTCGTCCTTTTCTTTCTGCGTGTTACCTATTTATAGATTTCAACTAGGTCTTGACATGGTTGTTGAAGGATAGCTTGGGCGGGAACTCCAAAACTGCTATGATAGCTGCCATTTCTCCTGCGGATTATGAGGAAACGCTGAGTACGCTGCGATACGCTGACCAAGCGAAGAAGATCAAGAACAAGGCTGTTGTAAACGAGGACCCTAATGCTAAACTTGTTCGCGAACTCAAGGAGGAGCTCGAATTACTTAGAGGTAATCTTCATCGTTTGTTTTTTGACAGCTGACTGACAGTCCTCAGCACGTGTGGCGACGTCCAGCGGAGAGGATACGTTCGACCCGCACGTTCCGCCCGAGAAACAGAAAGTCACGTACCAGACGAAGGATGGTAAGATTAAGACTGTCACCAAAGCGGAGTTGCAGGAGCAGATGGAGACGAGCGAGAAATTGATGCAGGGTTTGAATGAGACGTGGGAGCAGAAGATGGTGCGGACACAGGAGGTACAAAAAGAGCGGGAGAAGGCGCTTGAAGAACTTGGTATCACGGTTGAGAAGAATTTGGTTGGGGTGCATACCCCGAAGAAGGTGAGGATGGGACGCGTGAAGGGAGCGTTTGTGCTGATCTGGGAGACTTGCTTGTTTTAGATGCCGCATTTAGTGAACTTGGTCAGTCGATTTTCGTGTTGCTTGGTGGCGAGTTTGATGTTCAAATTTCCCTCATGTTTTATTTCAGAATGAAGGTGAGAGCTTAAACTTTTTGCTCGAACGAGCAAACTGATCTGGTATCTCGTCAGATCCTCTCATGAGCGAATGCTTGATATACCAACTCAAGCCTGGTACAACCATTGTATGATTACTCTCTGCCTGCCCTTTTCTACTGAATAGACATTTGACATTCAATAGGTTGGTCGTTTGGACAGCGACAAGCCTGCCGCCATTCGACTAAGCGGTGAAAATATCCTCGAGGAACATTGTTACTTTGAAAACACAGATGGCAGAGTGACCCTTCACGCCATGCCAGACAGCGTCACTGTGAGAATCGACTCTTGCGTATGCAGCTGGATCTATCCTGACATCATTCATAGTTCTTGAACGGCAAGCAAGTTGCTCCTGGACAGGTGAGTCAATCAGCTTTTAAATGGAATGAGCTCAATGTCGTCGATATAGTCTTATAAACTGCGTTCCGGATACCGGATCATCCTAGGTACGCATATATTTCATCTACGTAGTGGAGAACAACTCATCCGCATCCTTCAGGGGAACATCATGTCTTCAGGTTTAATAATCCTGAGGAAGTCCGCAAACAGCGTGATCGCGCTACGGCGAGATCCAACATGTACTTGAGTGTGTCTGCTGCCGATCTAGAAGGCGATTCAGTGCCACCGTCCACGCGCCCGGAATCAAGAGCATCTTCTGCAGACGAAGCTGATGTGGACTGGAATTTTGCGCGTCGAGAAGCCGCACTCGCCCGCCTTGGCCTAGACCCAGCTCTTGATAACCTACCCGACGAAGATATCAATAGGCTCTTCGAACGCATTACGAAGGTGAAGTCGATGCGAGATCACAACTCTAAACCACGACCAGACAGTAGCCTTAGTGTTCGGGACGATATCTGGAGCGAGTCAGGTCGACCGTTTTCCAGCGACGCTACTACAGACGACACGAGCCTTGAGGCAGGAGCGAGTCATAGCACGCCCGACGTCGACGGAACTTTGAAGGACGTTCAGTACCAACTTGAGACCCGTCTTCAGGCTATTACAGAGTCCAGCGAGGCGGAAGATTTAAAAGTGGAGAAGGATCATATGGAACACCAGCTGAAGATGGTCCAGCAGCAACTTAAGCGCCTGATAAATGCGCGGGCCCGGGGCGAATCCGAGGAGGATGTCGTTCGTTTCGAGCCCGTCATTTATACCGCGAGGCAGCTTCGGCTCATTCGCAAAGTCCTGGACAAGTGGAGAGCCCATCGCTCATTTTCGATGGCAGAAGCTGTGCTATCCAATGCCGTGCTTGTTAAAGAAGCCAACGTAATCAGGTGCGTTGTCCCTTGGATTATCTGATTTCAACTGTCTCATTCAAATTAGCAAAGAGTTGGGCAAGGATGTTTCTTACAACTTCACCATTGCTTCTGGCGGGTCCCTGGCAGCCCCGATATCTGGGGTCGATACTATCGGAGGTTTGGACGGTTTTGGTGACGTTGCGGACCCAATGCTGGCATCGGCAACTCAGCCTTCTGTTGCCATCAAGGTCCTCGACAAACGGCATAATGCCATCTATACCTGGTCCTTGGATCGCCTTCAGCAGCGAGTCAAGCGAATGAGAAACCTTACTACATATATCGACAGACCCTCGTATACCCAGCACTTCAGCTCGGATGAACCCTTTTACGATTCCCCTCCCCCACAATTCTCGTTCATCGGCAATGCCCTCCTATCTCTTGCACCCCTGTCTCGCCGATTGTCATCTACATCGGTCGTGCCAATATTCTGCCGGTATACCGCGGAAGCTATAGGGTCGTGTCGCGTGGATATTAAGATTTCCAGTATTCTGCAAGGGTCGAAGCATGGTACCCCTGCATCAACCCGCCCTACTTCCCCAGCACCATCCGCCATACCACCGGGAAGCAAGATCAGCTTCTTCCTGACCCTAGATTCGATCAAAGGGTTGTCCTCACACGACTTCTCAGCACTACACCTCCAACTACGTCTGTCTTCTTTCGTGGGACCATCGCTCACGAACGAAGAGATCTTCTCATCCACTGTACTCGATATGGAGTCATCTTCTCTGTCGGAGCTAAAGTTTCGACGCACGTTCTCGATTGTGACTTCTTCCAAGGTGATCACATACTTGCGCCAAGGCTATGCTCCCATAGAGTTCTTTGCGGTTGCTAAACCCACATATTTGGAGCGTCTTGAACGCTGGGATGAGATGCGCGAACTTAGGGTTCATGACCGGTCAGGTCCTCCCGAAGCACATGCAGATACTCGCCCGGTCACCCTCCCACAGATGCGCCGCTCGGAGACCGACTTTGTGGTGGAACAAGCACATGACTTAGTCGCATGGATCCAGATAAAGGAGCTCGGGGCTGACGGTCAGTATAATCCAGTCCCTGTGCTTTCCCAGGGCAGCCTCGATCCGGGGGTATTCTCTCTACGTCAGGGGCTGCAGCGTAGAATTGCCCTCGTGCTTTCATCAGATTCAGGGCCTCAACTCCCATGGACAGATGTCACAAGAATACGTCTGGGAAATGTACGCCTCCTCGATCCGAAAGGTCGCCTACACGACTCGACATCGAAAGCTTCTGTTACGCTCCCGCTACTGGCAGATCAAAGTGTTGCGTTCAGGCCGGATGGAACAGGGACCCTTACGGCGGAAGCGCTTTGGGACTCAAGCATTCATGACTCTCTCCTGCTCAATCGAGTCACGGCGAGTGCGCACCGAGTGATCCTGCAGATCGCTTGGTCCGTCGCGGTGGACACGTGCAATGAACCAGTGCAATTTAGCATGGATATAGCGGTGGCGATTCAAACACGGGATGCACGCCCGCCAAGCCGATTCCTGACGTTTCTGAGCTCGGGGAAGATAACCACCCGAATCAGCACAATTTTCAACCTGCGTTTGTCGCCTCCCCTGACACGTTCACCTCAGGATCTGTGGCGCTTGGATACGTCGGAAAAATATGTACGCGGCGAGGAATTGCTCAGCACGTGGAAACCGCGCGGCATCTCAGTTGTGGATGACTACAACCGGCTCGTTCTAACGGAACGACGAGCGGCAGATGTTCAAGCCGTTCGCGTGTTGTCGGCATCTTCATCTTCACCTATGCGCTCTGATCCGGGAGCTGCATGTTTGGGGTTCTGAAGCACTGCTGCGGAAGGCACTGGGTCTCTGGCAAAAACGTTTTGGCCATGCAGGAGAAGTAAGTTCATTCAAGTTGGTTTTGCATCGTTTGACCTCAGTGATACCCAGATTATTCTGAGTCAAGTGCCTACAGAGACCGACTGTGCTACAACTGGGAAGCCTTCCACCCGTGTGCTTCCGGAAGGCGTGAAGCTAAACTCCTGCACTACACTAGTGCCCCGCAGGCAAGCTCCTGATTACTTAAGTGCCTATGATTGTTCCTGAAATCTAATCTTCCCCCATAGTGACGGACCCACGAAAAGAGGACATCTCCTGATCCTGACAGACGCCAGTGAAAATATTTGGGAAAGGCGTTGGTTCGTCCTTCGAAGGTAATCAGTCGCGACAGCCTTCCATATAGAACCCTGCTTACGGTTGATTTAGACCCTATTTACATATCTACACACACTCTAACGAATTGGAGGAAGCGGGTCTTATCAGCCTTCATGGAGCGAACCTGGAATGCGATGCACAGAAGGAGCTGCTTTTGGGTGTAAGCATTCCTGTTCACATCTCAGACACGTCCACATGCTTAGCATTCATATAGAAACAATTCTCTTTTACGCTCTTTACTACTGCGAACTCGCACGCACTCGCCGCACCTTCGTTCAAGGAGTTACAGTCATGGACTTCAAAGCTTGACCCTACTGGCACCATCTAATATACCATGCAGCACTGCTGCTTCATCCATGTCTCTTTGTTGTGTTTACTGTTCGCCATATACCTGTCTCTTATGCTATACCTTACGTATGTTATTCCCTCCGCTACTTGTAGACAGCTCACGCCATCATTGAATGAACTTACTATATACCACAATCGTCCCAGGGGCGTCGGACGCTCGACAAGGAAAAAAGTTCCCTTGCAAATACAGGACTATGCTCCACCGGTACCGCAGTTGTACGTCACACGCGTTCCCCTATGCATATGGCGACGTTTTCATCATTTAAAGTTTCGAGACGAACTACCCATGCGGTTAACGACGCCACAAACCTGTAACTCCCCGTTTGTCTGACATGTCATTTGACTTTCACTTGATGACACCATTCGCTTTGTTACATTGGATTGCACGAACACTTTGTATCTCACGCGGCCATCGCTTGCGAGAGTCGAGACACCATGGGACTCTGCCAGGCTGGGTACACCTTACATCCGCAGACTTTACGCGTCTCTTCGTGTTCACGTCTTGTGCGTTGACGACCCAATCCGGAATTTTCTCGGTGGGATTGACGTTAGAAGGGCTGTGGGGCCTCATCAATTAGTACAGGGCATAAATAGGGACATGACCTGCCACACTAGTGGCGGCCAGTTCCCGAAGGAATTCAAACCTAAACTTATAAGTTATATCAGGAAACGCCGCGCCCGGTCTGCTCGTTGTTGTCGACACAGGCCCATACGGCATTGCGAACGCCCAGGTGCACAGCGGTGATCTCCGTGCCTGTCAATTGGAAGTTCTATTTTATGTCTCAGGAGTAGTCAAGAGCTTCAATTTCCGCCCGACAAGGTGGCGGACCGACATCGGCAACACACCTTTCGAAATGTTCACACCTCGGCTCTTCCTATCATGGTGGAAAGGTTAATGACAGAACCCCAAATTTTTAAATACCAGATGACGGGCTATGATGGGCTGTATAGAAGGACGACAAGAACGAGATCTTTCTCACCTTGTGTGCTAATACTAAGACAGGGCTCAGGCCCCGGCAGGGGCGACTTGTCAAGTTGAAGCCAAAGATCGCGACCAATAAGGAGCAAGTTCCTTAGACTCGAGCGGCGGTGAACTGAGTTACCAAGCCAGGTGACGGATCATAAAACAATAGTATTCCTGTACGTAAGTATAGGAGACAGATGGTAAGGATGCAGGAAGTAACGATATATAGTCGCGGATCTATGCAACATATTGATACAGTAGAGTAGAACGAAATGTGCGCATTTATGCGGATAGATAAGCAGGGGAAGTATCAGCACAATAATCGGAAGAATAAAGTAGTAATGTGCACGGGCTCTATGTGCAAATGCATCGATATCTATGAGATCCGTTTCCGGAGTTATTCCGCAGTCGAATCTTTGCCTCAAAAAAAAGCGGGGAATGAAGCACCGCAATTTCAGTCGCAGTTGATTGGGCAGTCATTCTATGAATGAAATCAGAGAATGTGCCAAGAAAAAATTAGGACAACTTACTGGACGGGTGAATGTAAGCATATGGCAGGTGATGTAACCTTTGGCAAAACCAGCACCGGCGTATGCAAAAAGGTACTGCCATTTGCGCCGGAAAGCATCAAATTCAACCTTGTCCTTTAGACTAGGGTAGTCCCTGACAATCAAGTCCTGTCTGACATTGGCGTCAAGACGACGTCCCCATTCGCGCAGTGTCCGTGGGTAGTCTGCATATGCACGAGGCTTGGTGATGAGGAACGTCGTGTGGAGCAAAATAAGCACTCACGAGCTGCGTGATTTTCTACACCCTCGAGGGTGAAACGGGCTTCTGAACCGGTATTTGCGGCGGTAATGAGTGCCGTGGCGCTAGGGAGGCAGGAATTAGGCCACATGTATTTGCGCATGAAATCCTCAGGCCTAAATATTTTGGTGAGCATGTGGAGATGAAAAATATAATCAACGTACTGATAACCGGAGTATCGCGATTCTGGGAACGTTGAAGCACTAACAACCGCTGTAGCATTGCTGGACTTCAGAGCAAAGTCGACAAGCTTGAAGTAATCGTGGTAATGCTTCGAGCCCACATGCTATATGGTCGAGTGTTAACCACGGTGTCATTACCGGCAACTGACTCCATACCTCAAGCATCTCGATGCTCACAAACGCGTCAAATGCCTTTTCGAAAGACGGAGGAATTTCGCGGTAGTCCATGAGATGGACACGAATGACATCTTGGAGACCAGCTGCCTTGATGCGTTCCTCAGCGAGAGCCTTCTGCTCTTTTGACAAAGTTAAGGTATCGACTTCGCAACCAAAAGTGCGAGCAGCCTGAAACAATTGAATATGAGGGACAGCAGCACGAGCATTTTATCACGCGACCGACCTCGATAGCCATACCACCCCAACCAGAACCGAATTCTAGGATTCGGTCACCTGGCTTGACTTTGGCTGCGGTGAGAACATATCGGATTTTGCGGAGCTGGGCAGCTTCCAAGTCGCCGGGTGTGGGACCAGATATCAAGTCTCCACGAACACCACCCTCCGCTTCGCTCCATAAGGCGCAAGAGTACATCATCTCCTGACTCAGAAAGGCCTAATAATGAAAGACCCCTGTGAGACCGTATTATCACCGTGACGACATGCACTATTACCTTGAATAGCTCATTTGATTGATCGTAACTTGCAATGGCATTCAAACGTGCTTTGGAGCGTGTTTGACCGAGAAACGCATTCGATACACCGGAAATCGCCGATGTTATCCGAGAGACCGCAGATGACAAGCTGTCCATTCCAGACTCATTTTCTAGCCAAAGCTAATGAAAAAAGAACCCATTAGTGGCCGCAGTAAAGCAGCTGGCATTGACTCACGTCCATGACAGCCTTCAGGCTATCGACTTCGACGTCCCCTATCATATAGGCTTCACTGACTATACGACCTTCAATCACGATTCAAAATGTATGACGTAGCCTGTGCTTACAACCAAGATCCTGGGAGCTGGTATATTATTAGCATCTGGCCACGCGAAAGAGCTTAAGGGGGGACATACAATAGAATGCGCATCCAGAAGTCGCTGTTCACGACTTTGAGGTAGACATCGTTAGAACCTTTTGAGCGTGTCCCGAAGTGGTGAACTCCTTCAGAATCAGCGACAGTCAAGTGACCGCGAGTGATCGCTTTCTCCATGACGGCAAGGACCGAGCTCCGCGCTAAATAAGGGTAAGGGGAGGCAAGACAAGCACTATCGCATACTGGACTCACCATAACTAGCGAGGATAGTCTTTGGACTTGGAAGAACGATAGATAATGATGAAGGGGAACGATAGAAATTTGGGGTGGACGAGAATGTCAACGCGGAAGAGGTCGCTGCATTCAACATTTTGTATATGAATGAAAAAGGCGGTAAGAAGAAGTATAGACCGCAGAGGAAGGGGAAGAACGAAAAGGTACAGCGCAGTCTGTGGAGGAGGTAATGGGCCTTGCCCTCCTCCCTTTTATACGTTGAACCCACGGAGGGACCTTGTCATGTCGCTTGGAGGAAATCGTGGACTGAGACCGGCAAAAATAGATGTTGCATAGTTTGCATTGCACGCTGATAATGGCATATTCGCGGGAACTTGGCAAGTTAGGATCGAGATCTGGTAATTTTGACGGAGTAAGACATGACGAGAATATAGATCCGTTGCCGGATGAAACAACTCACTATTAGGTCCGCGAAGGGTGATAGACAATGTGCACACGCCTGCATCACCCAACTGTAATGAGGGTGGAAATGTGTGACAGACTCCCGTAGAGTTCCGTAAAACAATAAGGAAGACCCCTCCTGCTCTACACGGACGTCCTTTGGGGTTATCAGACCGCAAGATCTTATCGAAGCGATTCCAGCCCGGAAGTTTGCGACATCTGTAAAATTATTGACCGCTTGCGAAAGTCTCTTGTAGAGCGGAACGGTAAGGGCAATGCAAAAGCTCTGAAAGTTGGCTAGAAGCGTCTCAGGCTCACAATTGCAAGCGACACGTGGCTCCCACACTTTTCAATTACCCACTCCAGACAAGTTGATGTGAATAGTTACAAAAGTCGCTCACCTAGTCAGATTTTCTCATTCCCTCATGATCCTATGAATCTGCCTGTTATGCTCACGCCGCTAATCGTGCCTTGACTTTCTCGTCACAGGCATTCATTCGGTATTTTTAATGTCGCCGCATCGCATGGGCCTTGTTGCAACATGGTACCACAACTGTCATCGCGACGCCAGCTCACGAAAGGCTGACTGGTCACGTGGCACCTTCATCTGCCCCGACTCCATTGTACTCAGAGTCAGACGTGGCAAGTTCATCTAGTTTCAGGTATTCAGCTTTCAATATATCCAAGACTTTAATCTATAACTTATTGAGACCATGTCAACATTGAGACACTGTGAACAATAATATTGTAACTTGCATCCGTGACGAGGCGCTGCCAAGTCACTGACTCGCAAAGGTACACACGATCGAATCGCACAATCCGCTAATCTTCATCACAATCATATGGGCCCGGGTACTTCTTGCGTTTCTCTGTCGCGTACACTTGTAACATCCATGAGAGTCACACAACTGCTTCCGCACGAGACGCCGATCCCTAGGCCTCATACTTTATCTTAATCAAACGCCGCTCCTTCCAACGGACCACCTTCTACTGCTGCCCTCTGCTCCCGTAAATGCGGTCCTTCTCCTCTCGTTTATGGGGTTTGATCCTCGTCTGCTCCACCACTCATTCAGTTCCCCGACTTAGATCTCTATAGTCGCGACACTCGGCTAGATGGTCCTGTCAGGGATGCCATATTCCTGTTACAATATCTCTAACATGATTTGCCGTTGTATAATATCTCAATAGGTACCCGCCCGAGCGCCTCGGAATGCGGTTGTTAGCGCACAGGTTAGTTGACGCTAGTCGCTGCTAGTCGGTCAATTGTCCACAGTCGGTGAACAGCAGCCGCTGACCGTGATCCGCGGAAAGCCTAAACCTTGTTGCTAACTGGACTTTTTCGAAATTATTGAGCTCACCATTATTCGTAGAACACAGTGAAGTCCTTCCTTCAACGCACTCTGGTCCCGCTCACGACGTCATAGACCAACGTTCTATGGCTCGTTCTCATTGGACATCACATCGTTGTGACAACAAGAGGGCCGCACGCCGCTCATGGGGCAGGGTTACATAGTGCGACCGTCGCATTACAATACAATGGATCAGCGCTCAACCGCGGGCACGAACACAGTTACGACCGGCAGCTTCTATGTACCGTCACGACCCTTGCCCTCTCTAGTCTCGATAAAATACCTGCCTAAATCGATCATCCATCAAGTTTGTCAGATTCTATAATAGACGAATCCCTCATGTTTTTAATTTGCTCTGACACTGGTCCAGGTTGGCCCTGAACCGAGCACGGAGCGCATCGCCAAATGATCGACAAGAACTCTAGTGCTGTTCTTGAGATATGTTTGCTCTTCTCAGAGTCTCGATTCACTGAGTAGATTTGTCTGGATCATGTTAGGCTTTCAGCTGGCGCATCGTCTTTTCAGTCTTTACACTCAAAATATGCCCATGCACTGAGTGCTTTTCTGACAATCGAATTTATCGAGCGTTCATCGGCTGCGTTCTCGTAATGCTACCCTGAAGTTCGCTCAAGTTTGCCCGTGCATCCCGCAAAAGCTCTATGGATAATCATGGTTCTTGCTCAGGCACAATTATACGTTGGCTGATCCGGGCTGATGTGACGACACATTTCACGATAAACAGATTAACATACATAACGCACAGCATGAATTCAGGAAAAGGGAATTTCCACCTGACCCTTTTGCAATGGGGCATGGGGGTGGGTTAACGTGGTAGTCAGACGGTACCTAGATGCGGGACAAGATGGTATCTGCACCATTCTGCCGACTCGGAACGTTGGTTGAAGCGCCATGATACATCCGCAACCGCACTGACATTTTGAGTCATACCAGTGAAGGTGCCTCGACGATCTCAAGGTCCGGTAACCCCTCAGAATACACAGCATTTCCACCCTCGAATCTCATGGACTAATCCTGAAGAGTCCTGAAGACCTGACTCCCTGTCAAATTTTACGTGTGCGGTTACATTCTGCTCAAAGCGTGCGCCAAGTGTACTAGACCGCGAAAAAGTAAAGACGTAGATATTACATCTCGACCCTTGTGCACACCACTGGAATTGTAGCGGATGAATATTTTTTTCTGGCCAGTTGCAAGACCATTGAACTTTCAGGAATCGAAATGACCGTTGCTGGAGACCAATTCACGTGAATAGCACGAAGGAGTTGAGGATTCCTGCTTCTCTCAAGGTTATACCCATACGGGCAGCAGACTGTGTCATGCTGGTATCGTTCACCCGACAACCCCGCCCCTTCTTTGGAAGGAAAAAAAAGTGACTCGTCCAAAGGAATGGTGCTGCAGTTTCCGTTGTATGCTGCGGAAATGAGTCCTAGACCACCAGGCGTGAAATCGACGTGATTGCTGCGTCTCAGTGAAAGAAGAGCAGATTTTCTCAAGTGCGAGATGGAAAAAACATTACGCAAAACTAGTCGAGCTGTAGTAAAGCCTGTGAGCTACGTCTTCGACGACCCAGTCGAGGCCTTGGATCAGATTAAGACCAGTAACTGCACTGCACGACCAAATCTTCCAACTATGAGATTTGATCCCAGGCAGATCCAGTGCCTGGGTGGACTCATCAGCATCACTCTGAAGACCCTCTGAATGGTAAAGAAGCTTGCCTCGCTGATTTCGAGATCTGACAACGAGCCATGTATATCTTGTTTGTTTGCGAAGACAAGAAGGGATGCACCAGATAACCGCTAGCGCACAATTTAGTCAGTTGCTGTCAGTAACAAGCAGAAGGACATATATTTTACATCTTCGAGAAGAAGGTTGTGCAGTTCTTCTCTGCAGTCCCGCATTCGCATTCTGTCCCCTGAATCAACTACCCAAACAATGGCATCTGTTTGTTCGAAGTAGTTGCGCCAGTATGGTCGAAGCGTTCGTTGACCGCCTACGTCCCCTGATAGCAAATATGTTCCTGTCACGAAAATAGTATAAGGGAAGGCTGTTCACTAACAAATGTTGAGAGTGTATCTGTAACGCGTGGCATCGCGCCGATCAAATAGAGAAGATTTCGCTCAGTCGGAGAGAAAATCCCAGTTGAGCTACCGAGCTCACTTTCTATGTATGAATGTCTTGATGTTGAAGCCAAGCGTGGGGCTCACGCTGGATATGTCTTCCCCATTGATCTTCTTTAGGATAGTCGTCTTACCAGCATTATCCAGTCCTCTGGGCGGTTGTTGAGTGGGAAGGATAAACTCGGAGAGCTGCGGACGGCGTACAGGAAGAGAATTCTCATCTCCCTTTCTTTCTGTCTGCTTTTACGAATGATCGTGAGTAGGCCCATGGTGAAGGTGTACGAAGTTCGACTAAGTCTAGTCGGAGCAAGCAGAATTACGTTTCAAATGCCGTATCTGGGATTCTGATGCCAGGCCACCAAATACAATCGATCATCTGCATCCGACGATACAACGAATCGTCTGAGGACTCTATAGTAGTATTCAATTGCTTTTTTATCGAATTGGGAAACATCCCGAGCCCGTCGCGGGCAATGCAGACGATATATGATTTATTCGATTTACATAAATACTACTTGCTCATCGAAAACGCAAAGGATCGACTAGGAAGGTAATCTTGTGGCGTTCCAAAGTTTGCTGTCATTGCATGAATCGACTGAGAGACGTGTCAATTGCGTACACGTATCTTGCGCTTAGCAATACATATGCTGCGTGTCAAGACTTAAAAGACGCGCTCGCACTGAGTCACAACCACGACTGATGGAGCTAGAGCGACTCGAGCGAGGGCTCGACAATCTGCGGTGGTCATCGGAATGGTGATCTCTGATCTGGAACAAGATCTTCTGCAAAGGTCATACGATTTGTGCTCAAGGGGTTAACACAAGCTCAGAGATCTGCATACCAGGCTATCCCACACATGCATGTCAATCTCTTCGTGGGCATATGGAGACCACAACAGACACCAGAGAACTCACACGGATTGCGTTTTCATGCGGCAAGTGTAACAACCGAGTAGCTGGAACGCAACTTTATGTCCCAACTAGCCGAAAAACATTAGGACACGCACCAAGCGTCTGGAGACGCACCAAACGTAGGCTGGGGACTGCACCGGGCGTCTGGGGACTGCACCGAGTGTCTGGAGGACTCTTTGCTGTTTTACTCCCGAAGTCCGAAGAATGGCAGATGATGCAAGGCCATCCATGGTCAGCATCCGCAGATGGTGTGATGTAAAGGTGCCATTGATAACCAAGCGTGACCTGGGGAACAGCGAACGAAATATATATATAATTACATAAATGACAGCATAATATCAGCGGTCTACATGTGCAACAGAATAGCCTAGGATTGACTCACATGGAATAACATAGAGCATAAAAAAAACCTCGGCACAAGTCGAAGCAAGAGATACGGCTCAGCAAATAATGTTGATTGAATTTTTCACTGCGTTGCGATTCGTGGCGTAGAAAAATGTAGTATGAATCAGCATCATTCTACAGACATCGAATTCATTACTTACCAAGTTCTCTTTAGCATATTCTTCTACTCGACAAGTATTCCGCAGGAAGTCTTGATTCCTGGCACATGTAGAATTTTCGATCAGCGTCAAGGCAATATACAATCTACTCAAGGAAGGCTTTCAATTCTCAAATGCGATATCAACAATGACATTGCTGCTTGTAAGCATCGACAGTGGGGATGCCGTGACGTTGCTCAGCAGCATCGGTGCGCTACTGATATCATCTATCATCCTGCGTAACACTGGTCGAAATCGACGTATGCTGAAAATTTGAAATACCACGTCAACAATACCGGCATTAGGTAAAGACCAGATGAGCATCCCAGTCCATGACTCGCTGCTTTTGCATAACATGTACAAGAGTCCATCATGTCCGATATTTTGCATCATTTCGCAGCTTGACCAGCGGAATCAATTTTGTGCACAGCGGTAACAAAGATGGATCGAATACCTTTCCACTCCACGAGAACTAATCAGTCGACAGCAGACATGGAACTTGATGCAACAAGGAGGGATTGGGGATCCATATGGCAGGGATGTCAATGTGGGCATGTCGGAACATCTTTTGCACATTCGCGGCAATCTTTTCACCAAAGAACAGCTTGACGAGCTTCGAGAATTGATAGAACCCGAAAAATAGGTTTCAGTAGATCATTTTCTTGCTTGGATTGCTTCACTATAAGACGATATGTGCAGACAGGCGCAGACGCGGCCTGGAGGACTATGTCATTGTGAGTAGGTATCTTGTGACCATGCACGAAGTCATACACCATAATCTAGGTGCTTCGATTCACGAGTGTTATCTGGAGGCACAGCATGGTCATTTCGAAAGTTACCAGGATTAATGGGACTGGAAACGAGCACAGGGAGCTAAAAGAATTGAAGGATTAGGCTCGAAGTTTGCTCGAAGTGCGAACGTGAGGAATACTTGCCTATTTTGTTATTGTAAGCAGACCCAGATGCTGATTAGATTCTTAGTCAAAGTCGATTGCTCAAAGCTTCCTCTACTACTTACAAGCGATTGGCGATCGTATCAATCATGCCGCCAAAAAACAAAGGAAAGAAAGGAAAGGCTAACGATGACGACTATTGGTGAGCCTATTGGAGTCAATTATATATCTGAGCGGTCTCAAGTAACGATCTCTCAGGGAGACGGCTGGTGTGTCAGCGGAGAACTACAGCGCAATCGCTGACAAGATCGGCAAATCTGATGATGATGGTCGTCTGCCCACATATGAAGTTGCGACAGTCGAAGATGAGTTCCCGGAGCCGGACCAAAAGACAAAGAAGAAGAAGAAGAAAGGGAAGAACGATGAGGATGCCGCTCCTGATGTCGCACCGGCTCCTGCTCCTGCACATATCATCACTACTACAGTGCTCGAGGATGAAGAAGATGGTGAGGGAGCAGAGGCCGGGGAGTCTGATCCAAAGAAGAAGAAAAAGAAGAAGAAAGGAAAGAAAGATGAGGATCCTACTCCCGCACCTCCCGCTGCCCCGACTCCCGCACCTCCTGCAGCTGCAAACCGCACAACTGCTACAGCACTTGAGGATGAAGAAGATGTTGAAGAAGCAGAGGCAGGTGGAACGGACCTAAAGAAGAAGAAAAAGAAGAAGAAAGGAAAGAAAGACGAAGACGTCGCTCCCGCCGTTGTCCCGACTCCCGCACCTTCAAAGAAGGCTAAAGGCGGCCTCGGCGCATTGAAGGCTATGATGGAGGAAAAGAAACGACTCGAAGAGGAGGCGCAAAGAAGAGAGGAAGAGGAACGGAAACGTATAGAGGAGGAAGAGAGACAAGCGGAAGAGGAGGCAAAGCGGAAAGAAGAGGAGAAACAGAGGAAGAAAGAAAAAGAAAAGGTATGATTCAGTGTCTGGACCTAAAATAATTTTGTTTATAGGCGTTTTCAGGCCAAGCTTGAGTTGGCCAAGAAGGAGGGTCGATACTTGACGAAGAAACAGAAAGAAGAAAAAGCAGCGGCCGAGCTTCGTCGGCAGGCCCTCCTTGCATCCGGTGTTCAGATTGAAGGGCTGCAACAGCGGGCAGGTGTTTCGGCAAAGAAGGTTGTGTCCAGTAATAGGAAAAAGAAGGGTCCTATTGCCAGGGAGGCCTCCGCTTCTCCTGCTCCTGAGTCGAGACCGGAGACTCCAGATGCCGTCCCCGAGGCCTCCGCCCCTTCCCCTGTTGAATCCGCTGCTGAGGAGGGGACTAAATTGGACGGAGTGAAGGATGAATGGGATGCAAGCAGCGGGGATGAATCAGACGAGAGTAGTGAGGAGGAGATGCAATCAGAAGTTCAAATTGACGTTAAAGTGGATCCCAGTCCACCCGAATCAAATGCAAGGACAGCAGTGGCAGATGCGAGGACGGCACGTGCAGATGCGAGGACAGCACAGGCGGATACGAGGACAGCACAGGCGGATACGAGGACAGCACGGGCAAACGCGAGTTCAGCACGGGCGCACGCAACTGCCCCTACAGAGAACAGTAAAGATAACCTTCGCAGTCCCATCTGTTGTATTCTCGGACATGTTGATACCGGTAAAACGAAACTGTTGGATAAGGTCCGTTACTTTTCTTGCATGCCTTCATCTCTAAGGCTCTCCCCTTCAGATCCGTCAAACAAATGTACAAGAAGGCGAAGCAGGCGGTATTACCCAGCAAATAGGTGCCACGTACTTCCCGCTAGATGCCATCAAGACGAAGACTGCAGTAATGAATAAGGCTGGTCTCTTAAATACTCTAACGATTATTTTGTCTAAACTATGATACTAGGACAACTCCCAAGAATACAAGATTCCTGGATTGTTGGTTATCGATACACCCGGGCACGAATCCTTTACCAACTTGCGTAGCCGTGGAAGTTCTCTGTGCAACATCGCGATCTTGGTGGTAGATATCATGGTGCGCTCTAATTCTTCGCTAATGATCATATCTTTATTGACCATCCCAGCACGGCCTTGAACCACAAACCCTGGAGTCGCTAAGGCTATTGAAAGACAAGAAAACGCCGTTTATTGTGGCCCTCAACAAGGTAGATCGACTCAATGTTCTCCAGTTGTTTGGTTTCGATTTTCTTTTCAGATTGACCGATTATACGGTTGGAAAGAAACTCCAGATGGCGCCTTCCAAGAATCACTTGCGAAGCAAAAACGATCTGTGCAACGAGAATTCGAAGATCGTGTACAAAAGACTATCCTTGCCTTTGCAGAACAGGGGCTGAATGCAGTCCTGTACTACGAGAACAAAAGTTTTGCCCGCAACGTTTCTCTGGTACCTACCTCCGCCATCACCGGGGAAGGCGTTCCCGACATGATCATGCTATTGGTTAACCTCACTCAGCAACGCATGAGCGATCGCTTGATGTACCTCTCGGAGCTGGAATGTACCGTCCTCGAAGTTAAGGTAGTAGAGGGCTTGGGCACAACAATTGATGTTGTTTTGTCCAACGGTATCCTACACGAAGGTGACAAAATAATCGTGTGCGGTCTTAATGGCCCGATTGTCACTCAGGTTCGTGCGTTGTTAACACCTCAGCCGCTTCGCGAGCTGCGGATTAAGGCAAGTCTACCATCTGTTGGGTGTTTCCAATGTGGAATTCATTTTTTCTCTCCTCATAGTCAGCATATGTTCACCACAAAGAAGTCAAGGCGGCACTTGGCGTCAAGCTTGTAGCTCCTGACCTTGACAAAGCTGTCGCAGGTTCCCGGCTCCTTGTTGTTGGGCCAGACGATGACGAAGAAGCTATGCTCGACGAAGTCATGTCAGACCTTACCTCGCTTCTAAATTCCGTTGACAAGTCTGGTCGCGGAGTTTGCGTGCAGGCCAGTACATTAGGATCTCTTGAAGCATTGCTCGACTTCCTGAAAGTCAGCAAAATTCCTGTATCGGGGGTTAATATCGGTCCTGTGCACAAAAAAGATGTCATGCGTGCTGCCACAATGCTAGAGAAGGCCAAGGAGCTCGCAGTAATTCTTTGTTTCGACGTGCCGGTTGACAAAGATACGGAGAAGCTCGCTGAGGAAATGGGCATCAAAGTGTTCAAAGGTTTCAGTTTTCGTTGTTTCTCCAGTGATTGTTCTAACTCGCCGTGCAGCTGATATCATCTACCATCTCTTTGACGCTTTCACTGCTTATAATAACGAAATGATGGAGGCGAAGCGACGAGACGCAGCTCCCCAAGCGGTGTGGCCGTGCAGATTGAAGATCATAGCTGCCTTCTGTAAACGTGATCCCATTATCTTGGGAGTCGACATCTTGGATGGGACTCTTCGGGTGGGCACTCCGCTTTGTGTTGTCACGGTTGATCCGACAACACAGAAGAAAGATATCATCAACCTTGGGAAAGTGTAAGTCCTTCACCTCAGATTTTCTAAGTACTATTGCTCATAAATCCCATAACAAGCACGTCCTTGGAGATCAACCACAAATCATTCGATGTAAGTTTCTTGCCCTGCTGTTGGCGTCGTGTCCCTGAACCCCCCCAGATTGTCAAGAAATCTCAAACTGGCGGTGGCGTTGCGGTGAAGATCGAACATGCGGTCTATGAGTCCGGAAAAATGTTTGGCCGACATTTCGATGAAAAGAATGAACTCTTCAGTCACATCACAAGACAGAGCATTGATGTTCTCAAGGTTTGACTGCACGTGATACTGTGGACTTCACAGCTAACATTAGCAATTGCCAGACGTCCTTCAAGGCTGATGTTTCCAATGAGGAATGGCTCCTCATAAAGGCTCTCAAACCCGTAAGCCTCTTAATTCGCTTTTTTTCCTTTTGTATATGTCCAAACATTGTACCTCAGCATCTCAATATTCAATGAGTATTCACGACAGTCGGTAGCGCACCGCCGGGCCGGAAGTTGTCCGTAGATCATAATTGATGTTATCGATGATTTTTTTTGTGTGATTTTGCTTCGGAGTTACAACTGCATCATTCAAGTGTGTATTTATACCACTACGCTCGCGGTTTCATCCTCGTTATCTTCCAGTTCATTTACCACGATGTCCCCCCATTCCAGCATTGGAGTACAGAAGACGGGCGAGGTTGCCGGTGATAGCGAAAGTGGATCTATTGCAGACCAGGACGCCCTGCAGCTGGTAATTCGCTCTTAAACGACAGAAGGGAATGACCTTGCAGGGAATGACGCGTCTTGGCATCTCGGTAATGTCGATTTATAGTGCTAGACTGGACGGCTGCGGGTATCCCTACTGCTCACTGAATCGTTTTTGAACGTCCCGGACGCGTCTGGGCTGTCACTGACGTCTGAGTTGCAGTGGGGGTTGAGATTATACCGCTAGAACCTGAACAGCGCTCATACCTGCGTAGGGAAGCCCCCAGTGTCACCTTGCTTTTACACTCCTTACGAGGAGTAATGCATCCTATACTGATTCTGTTTATTTTTCATTATTTCAGGCAAAACTCGGTTATAAACAGGTGAGATTACATGCATGCCTTGGTTGATTTCATATCTCACCTGCTTTAGCAATTGCATCGCAGCTGGCACCTGATTGAGAGCTTTGCCGCAAGTTTTGTTGCCCTAAATTTCATTGGAGGCGTTAGGTATCTAATCTAATTACATGGGCTACTCCTTCAGCTATCACTAACATCGTCCCCATAGGTCTTTTCTCTTCCTTGGGCTTCTTGCCGGAGGGCCCGCAGCGATATGGTTCGTCCGTTGGTTTGTGTTTTACTCGCGTATTCCAACTCCAACACAGGTCGTCGTACCTGGTTACGATGGTCTTCATGTTCATAACTGCTGCTGTTCTCGCCGAGATCTGTTCCGCGTTACCACTAAGCGGCTCCATCTATATCTGGGCCGCAGAAAGCGCTGGTCCCAAGCATGCCAGGTTTTTCGGCTTCCTTGTTGCTTGGTGGGCTTGTACCGCATGGATGACCTTCACCGCAAGCAACTGCCAAGTACGTCGTTTAGGGCGACGGTGTACTCGATTCTAATTTTTTATAGACCACAGCCAACTATATCGTTTCTCAACTTGCTGTTTGGGATGTGGACTTCCCTGGAGGTGTTGGAAATGACAACATCCGGTGGCGGGCTCTCATTTGGGCAATATCCGAAGGAATGTTGTTGTTGTCAGTGGCTATCAACTACCTTCCACCAAAAATGTACTCTGGAGTTTTCAAATTTTCCGTCGGTTTCATGATGCTTGACTTCTTCTTGTGTCTTATCTGGTTGCCTATTGGTGTTTCGAATACCTATGGTTTCCGGTCTGCCAAAGATGTCTTCACTATGACTTGTACGTTTTTCACTCTGCCAATGCCCGTACTCATGCTGAATTTACGCCAGATAACGGCACGGGAGCCCCAGCTGGATGGAACTGGCTCTTATCTTTGTACGTCGACTTTTATTTCAGTGATCAGCCAACTATCTGAGACACTTGTAGGTTATTCACGGCGGGAACCCTGACAGGCTTTGACGCTTCAGGGCATATCGCCGAGGAGACCAAGAATGCTAGGTATGTTGACATCGTCGTAACTGTGTCCCTGTCTGACTTCTTTCAGTGTCGTCGCAGCCAAAGGAATTTTATGGAGCGCAATCGCAACAGGTGTTTTGGGCTTCATCACCACCATTCTGTTTTTGTTCTGTACACCAGACCTCGAGACCGTGTTCGCCCTCGATGCGCCACAGCCATTCGTGCAGATCTACGCGCTCGCTCTCGGAAAGAAGGCCAGCATTTTTATGACTGTTATTGCGGTCATTGGCCTCATTATGGTGTGTACTCGCTCTTGTGAAATGGTTGCAATTTTCATTAGCTGACTGGCTAATAGAACACAACTGTCGCTATTGTCGCGTCTTCACGCCTTGTGTTCGCGGTCGCAAGAGACGGAGTCTTGCCGTTGTCCCGCTGGATCGGCACTGTGGACTCGAAAGGACAACCTCGTAATGCAGTAACCGTAATCTACATCTTTGCAGCCATTCTTCTCTGTACAATCCTTCCCAGTCAGGTGGCATTCACCTCGTTGGTCTCAGCTGGGGCCGTTCCAACCATTGCGGCATATGGTCTTATTGCTTTACTGCGCTTGACGATGACACCCGATGATTTCCAGTCCTCTCATTTCAAGCTGGGGAAATACGCTAAGCCATTCTATGTTTGCGCCGTCTTATTCAATGCGCTGGTATTTGCGGTGGGCTACTTCCACTCATAACAAAAGACTTGAACTCAGTTGGTGTTAGGTCGATATATCGCCATTCGAATTCCCTGTCAGCGCCCAAACATTCAATTTTGTGAGTCTTACAGTTCCCCTCATCAATTCGTCCAATGACCCCCTCTCGAAGGCTGTCGTCATCTTTGGCGCAATTACCATTTTCGCTTTCCTGAGCTGGTACTTCACTCCCGAAGAAAAATGGCTCAGAAAGGACCAGATACTCAAGGCATTGGAGACAGTCGACCATCCAGAGGATGAGTGACGTTGTCTTGGGATTGCGGTACAGGAACCCGTAGGTTAGGCGATATCTAGGGATAGATATACATGATCCTCCAGCCTCAAATTGGCTCCAGTCCCAGTAGCCCTTGACATGCACCCTCTATATCTGCAATCTAAATTTGTGCGCGTGACGTCTTTAATTTGTCCAGCAAGGATAAAATATCAGGACAAACCTCCTTTGGTGCACTAACGCTGAGAACCACAGGGTGGTTCTCTCCAACAAGGACATCGTCCTGTAAGGTATGTCAGTAGAACTGTAAAGGATACTGAGTATCCTAGCCAACCTCTATCCGAATGCCAATGTTATGGAAATACTTTGGGAATTGAGCGGTAGGCGGGACATATATTCCTGAATGATTGTCGTGTAGTCATCATTAACATAATGCACGAAATACATACCTGGCTCTACGGTAATGACCATCCCGGCTTTCAATCTTGCATGGATGGTAAACTCGAGATCTAAGGAAGCCAACACCGTGAGAACGACGTACAGCTCTGCCCGGTCTGAATGCAACGATTCATGCAAATCTAGGAAATCCCTGTGTCAGGACCCCAGAAAAATAATAGCAGAATCCTACGTACCGATCCCAATTGGATGACTGAGGAAGTGAGGGTAAAGTACTCTCTCCAGGTCTCCTGTATGGAGAGCAAACCCTATTTGTTTCAGTTCCTGTCTGAGGAGGTCGCAAGATTTTCGATGCAGATCATGAAGACTCAATCCCTCGGCCTCCGTACATAACTCCACAAGAGCCTTCTGCGCAGACAGCACTGCGCTATATAGCTCCTTTTGTGGAGGTGTGAAGGCACCATTGGCCGGATATGTGCGAGCTTAAAAACGGCTGGGTGAGTAACATACTGGAAGCAGGTTAGTAGTACCCACTGATGTCAGACGCGTAACCGCTGAACGATATTAGTGTGCCAGAAAGATTAAAAGTGAAATGACCTACTTGTATTCACATCCTGCGTCCATTAAAATCATCTCACCGTCTTGTACAACTTGATTATTCGACGTATAGTGTATGATGAGTGCATTTGGCCTGCACCGCAAGTTAAAGATCTCGATATGTTGCATTCGAAAGCTGATGTGACTCACCCAGATGCAACAACTGGGACATATGCAAGACGCTGTGAACCTGATAGACAACACAAATATTCAAAATGAGCTGCTAATGCACTTTCTGAGATGCCTGGTCGTGTAAAGCGCATTGTCTTTAAGACGAAAGAGTATTGTGTCAGAATAACGAGTGGTGGTGTTTAGGACGTCAGTGACCTTTGCAAGAGAGCGCCCACTAATATCAGCGGCTGTTCTCATGACCTGTTGTTCACAGTCACTCTTGAACGCTCTTAACTGGGCAATAAGAGGTGCAAGGGGTTTCCGTCGGGAGCTTGACAGTGACTCTACGACAGTCTCATACTCTGACCGAGGATTGACAGGAGGCGAAAGGTATCGAAGCAATGACTTGGTGGAGCGCGCATTTTTGCGCGGAGACTGGGGCAGGTCAATATAAACATTAGAGTAGAGGCTTATCATAGATCGCAGTTGAGCCGGAAAAGCCTTGATTGTGAGCGCGTCGTCGGCTTTAAAGACATTCAGAGCATCATCAAAGCTTGTCCTGAAAAAGATATCATTAAGGACATTATCCCAGCCTTAGATTTTACCTTGGGCCTTCCCATTTCTCTTTCGCAGAGTCCTTCCCGTTCGAGAACAGTGTCATTCTATATCCTCGAGAAGAAGAATTCTTTTCTTGCGGGGAGTAAGTTCGAGCCAAACGAAAACTTTAGCTTCGTACCTAGGACAACAGCGGAATCAGGCTCTTCGAAACCAGTGAGATACCAGAAGTCAGAGGCTTGGCGGTATTTGTAACTTGAAGACATAATGTTAGGCAACTAATCAGTGCAGACCTAGTGAAGTCCTACAATATACCTTGAAGAGGATTTCAAGTCATTGAAAGGAGGAGAATAGAATTTTACATACTTCCGCTCATGTATTTCACAGGTGCAGCGATCAGAACTACCACACTATTGCTAGGTAGGCTGTCCATGAGGTCTTTCCGGCGCCGCTCATACTCCTCGGATGGAATTCCAGGTGTGAGTTCATTGGGCCTAACTGTCTTGGCTTTGATATAAGAAATGAACTAGAAGTTTTAAGCTCACGGAGGTGCGGGTGTGACTGGAAGAGCGGTTGGCCATAATGTGAAGGTTTGTGGTCATAATTTGCTGCGGCCTCGGTAGCATATGTTCTCAAGGACGTGCAGGTTTGTGTCCGGGGACATCTTGCAGCGACTGCTTGGAGAGCTGGCAGCAACGAGCGGAAGCTGGACATGAAGGAAGTTACGCTTGCAAGGTAAGTCAATTGAGCAAATTATTATTATTTTGTGGTCCGATTTGGAATCTTGTCAATCACAGGCTTTGTACTTAGTCTTTGAATCTGGAACTTTACGTTTGTGATTTACTTTTTGGCCTTTAGATCTGAGCAGCTGAGGCATGGACTTGCTCTTGCCTATTGACACTTCCACAGATACCATTCCTTTTCTTTTCACCGGTAATGATGAACTACGACTGGCAGAGATATGGTAGGAGAGGTCTTGACCTTACTTCAGCAGCGACCTCCCTTACTTTCACTGCTGTCAAGGGCACAACACGACTGGGGGTAAGCCGAACAATGGTAAATTGCTGCTACAGAGCTCACATTGTTCCATAGTTCTCGGTCGCTCGAGACGCTGCGTCTAGCGTTGTGGGTGTGGTCGCCTCCGCCCTCGACCACGTAGTATTCGGTGGGAGCGAAGTCGCTGCGCCCGTCCTAGAAGGCGCAGTCTCCAGCGCTTTCACCTTCGCCGAGAGACTCACTCTTGCTCCCATCTATGTCGGGGAGTATATTTCATCAGCCTCTCTACGAGCAGCTTATGGTTCCATCGATGTTCTCTCCGTCATATTCCCTGGCAGCAGCGAAGCCTCCTTCTCTTTGGCATCATTCATTGACCTGGTAAAACGTGAATGGGACCATCCTGGATCGCACGAGCATATCCCAGGGAGAAGGTACGGAGTAACAGAAGTCGCTAGAGCATTAGTTGCATGGGTGGCTCTGCAAGGCGTCACCCACGAGTGGCAAGAGCAAAGTTGGTTCCCATATCTTCGCGAGATTCAGTTTCATGACCCGTCCACCGCCCATAATCTCAAACGTATACCTTCGCGAGTTCGAGTAACATCTGACGTGATATTCCCGGGGCATCGAGGTCAATTGATATCTGCAGACATCGGAGAGGCACCCGCTAGGTCTCATACCCGTGCCAGATCTCCGAGTGTCCTCTCGAGACTGTCGATGTCGTCGATGTCTTCCTTTAGATGGAAAGACCCACACATAGATGTACCGCAAAAGTCTATAGCCGAGCTAAAGACTAATTTGCGACGATTTTCCAAGATGGTTCTTGCTGGCTATGGCGGCGCAAGTCTACTCTTTTTCGGAGTTCCTCTGCTGCTGACGTCGCCGTCTCGCAATTTAAAACCCCCGACCACAAGTAACGAAAAGGATGCGGAAGAGGCACAGCTCCAAAATGCTGTCAATGAGGCGGAAGATGATATAGAAGGAAAGTCCTCATCCCGTGGAATACCTTCCGACAACTTGGAGTACTCCTGGTGGGACATATTAATGGGCAAGCACGACAAGGAAATTTTTGAACGGTCGGTGCATGGGGAGGTAGTAGAGGAGCCGAATGTGCAGGCAAGGGCTCGTGCAACGGCTTTTGTCGGGATAGAGCGTCAGATGCCTAGATTCTGGGTCTTGACCGACCACGATAGACATCAGGTCGTGCTTGTTTTACGAGGTGGCTTTATTCGGAGAGAACTTATCCGTCTTGTGCTTACTATGGCTTTACAGGCACAATGTCCCTTAACGAGCTCGCTGTTGATCTGACTTGCGATCCGGTAGAATTCGAGCCCGCGTCCAGCACGTCTCAGGAAGACGCTGGGGACAGTATACCATTCTCAGGGTCCATTAGAAGATCCCCTCGGAAACGTTTATCGATTCTCTCGGCGACTTCGCATGATAAGCAGCCCAAATACCAAGTTCACGGAGGGATGCTCCGCATGGCCCGTGTGATGGGCGAGATTGGAAAACCAGTGCATGTCGCTGTCATGGATGCATTGACTCGCAACCCAGGATATGGTAATTGAGATTGTTATTATGACGTTCGTCACAGCTGATCGCAAACCAGAACTCATACTCTGCGGACATAGTCTGGGAGCAGGAGTTGCAGTTCTCTTAGCCATGGTGAACGCGAATTTGAGCCGTTGTTTTCTTATATTGACATTTTCCATTTAGATGTGGGCAGACCCTGCGACTTGTTTGACAGTGCCTTCAAGTGGCCTGCCAGCGGACCGCAACGTGTCCGTCTACTGCATAGGACCTCCGTACGTTACGCATCTTACTCGACTGGGACATGCTTTTGAATGAATTTCCTCAGTTGTCTGACGGATGCTGCACTTAGCCGATTGGCGTCGAAACTGGTCACATCGTTTGTGTGCTCAGATGACATCGTGTCTCGACTGTCACTCGGTTCTGTCCGGGATATTCGTAATGCAGCCCTCTGGTTGTGTGATGCAAATGAGCGGAATGGCGGTACAGAAGGATACTCGGTCATCACTAATAGAATTAAACGATGGAAGGCTGGAGAGGGGTCGCCGGATGAGCTTCATTGGGTACGTTCTATGCATTGCAACGTGACAATACTGGTCGGATTGATGTTCGGCGTAGTTTCTGTCGATGCGGAAAACCCTCGAGGCAAATATGCATATGGCAGATCTATTCCCACCTGGTCGTGTCTTATGGGCTGTCAGAGACTGTGATCTGCACCCCTCGCATCAGTCCCAACAGCCCGACAAGGATCCCGATCAAACATTGAGGCTGTTCGAGGTCTTGGACGTCGAGAAAGTATTTTCTCAAATAGTTTTCTCAAGAAATATGCTAGGGTGCGTCTTGACCCGTAACGGCAGATGACATGTTCACGCCGTTTTCTAGGTCACACATGCCTCATCGATATGACCAGGTCCTTCATGAGCTGCTTTGATCTAGTTTTCCTCTGCTGCTACTCAGGGCTTGATTACCTCCTGTCCTTCATCCTACATTATAAGCTTTCCAACCTTTGTTCCAACTCGACTGTCTCACACGACAGCACTACCGAAGCCACTGTAGTTCTGGCATCCCTAAATTCACCATATCCTCACAGGTGTATCCATACACTCTGGTCACTGTATAACACTGTAGATTAATATACCCTGTGGGAACTCTTCATTGCTTCTTGTACACATACTCTACCGAGGACTATCATATTGTCGAGGATGCTGAATTTATGCTTGGTGACCGTGAATTACGAGTAGTTTCAACAAGTATCATGCAAGAATTCGACGATGCTCACTCGACAGTCTGAGTCCACCATTCAAGTGATTGTTTTTTCAACCTTATATACATTATTTTCATTCATACAGTCAATCTAGAATACCAGCACCTTGCTGAAATTTAAAATCTTGTTCTACTCAATTCACTACTATACAACTATAGGACTATTTCTCAATAAAACAGTTACTATACAAGATCATTTCAGAATCATTTCAGGACATTTCACCTATATTTTTTCTTGTTTGTCTACAATACCAATCATTTGGTATTTGAAGTATCATACTTTTGTGTTACCATAAGCAAGGTTATCAGTTGACTGTTGCTTTAACTTTATTATTACTAGTATCTGTTCATACCCAACAAGTAATATCATTGATTTATTGAACCATATGTCTGAAACACACCCAAATCTTGCTACTGGATTAGGAAATTTCACCAACTTGAGAAAATTAATATTCAACTGATTGTGCTTGTTAGGCACTGATATACAACATATCTCTGACAACCCTGAGACCACCAAATCTTATCATGGATCATATGTAAGGATGAAAGGTACTCCTATTGATATTGACCCTAGCAACCCTCTGAGTATTGATGAACCCCATGAAATGTCAGAAGTAGAAAGTAATAAAGAACCCAAAGTGTCAATATGGAATGGAGATATCAATAGGCACTTTGAGCCTGGGGACTCCATATGGTGTATGATCCATGGTAGTCAGGAAAGTAAAGGAAGTTTTTGGATGCCTGGTGACCCTAGTGAATTGAAAACCCTTGATGATGCCAATACCTATACTATGTACAAACATGTTGAAAAGAAAGTCAAGCCTGTTCCTGGCATATTTACCCAAGAAGTAGACAAATTTTAAGTGACCCATTAGATACCTTGATACCCCTATTGCCTATGCCCCCTAATATTGTACCAACTGCTAAACTCACCCTTGAACATATTGAAGCCCTGAACATCAATTCAAAAGGATTTCTGTGGCCTCAAGAAGAGTAATTATTCTGTCATATCATGTGGCTTCACCATGATGCTCTAGCCTTCAAAGATACTGACAGGGGTACTTTGAAATAATCTTATTTTCCTTCATACATTATACCTTCTATACCCCATATTCCTTGGGAATATAAAAATATTCCTATTCCACCTGGAATCAGAGATAAAATAATTGAAGCACTTAAGTTAAAAATCAATGTGGGAGTTTATGGATGAAGTCAGTCTGTCTATAGATCCTGATGGTTTTGCATAGTCAAAAAGAATGGAAAACTTTGTATAGTCCATGATCTCCAACCCCTAAACAGAGTAACTATTCATGATGCTGGTTTACCTCCTATCTTAGATGAATTCATCAAACCCTTTGCAGAGGTGCAATATTATACTGTATTCAAGGATTTGATTCCCAAAAACTGCACCCAGAAAGTAGAGACCTAACAGCTTTCCTCACTCCTTTAGGATTACTTTGTATCACTTCACTCCCTGCTGGTTTTACCAATTCACCTGCAGAATTCCACAAGTGTATGGCATTTGTATTACAAGATGAAATCCCTACAAAAACTAATATTTTCATTGATGACTACATATTCAAGGACCTACAACCATATACCCTGATGAAAATGGAAATACATTGTTTCTTACAGAAAATCCAGGTATTTGCAAATTTATATGGTTGCATGCCTTAGATGTCCACCAAATTATGCAGTGAGTGAAGGAAGCTGGAGCTACCTTCTCTGTCTTGAAAATCCAATTATGCCTCTCCAAAGTTTTGATTGTAGGCCAGATCTGCACTCCAGAAGGCTGTATTCCTGATAAAATAAAAGTAGATAAGATCCTTAATTGGCCTGACCTGACTACTGCTAAAGAAGCTAGAGAATTTTTAGACTTATGTGGAACTGTTCATATATGGATCCCAGGATATTCTGTATTAGCTAGACCCTTGACTGAGTTATGGAGAAAAGACATAGAATTTATTTGGGATGAGAGATGAGAGAACGCATTTGAAAACTTAAGAAGTTAGTAGCCTCAGCCCTCACTTTACGATCAATTGACTATGCTTCTTTTCATCCAAGGAGGAAAGATGTACAAATGAATGATAGATAAACTGCCACTTTTAGTAATTCTCAACCCTGAGAAATGTGTGATCATATTAACTCAGACACATGAAGAATTAGGGCACAGACATCTGCAAAACACCCCAGTTCTCACTTACTAGTGAAAGAAGCTTGATGCCTTACAAATTCTTATGGCTCAGTGATGGAGCTTGCTGATTGGTGGAGATTGTGGTAGCAATGAGGTAAAACATACAGAGATTCCAATGCTGTACAGATTGATAGATTGTGCCAGACAAGATAATGATCATAGGATGATCAGCCTGATCATTGCATTATCATGATTCAAGATAACAGTACACAATCATCATCATTTCTATGGTATGTGGTATACTCGTTCACAGCCCTAACCTCTCCTCTCTGTGTTCCCTCATCCTTGTCTTCAGTGTCTTGAAATGCGCTGCAAGCTCAGGGTGAGGGTAAATTTCACTTGAAATGTATGTGCGGATGCTGCAATAAGTGTCCCCTGACTTTGCTGTAGAAAAATCAATGCATTTGAATACCCCGGTCTCATACTCCTTGATTACTGAGCAGAGTGCTGTACTGCCAAGAGCGATGACTCCATTGAGCACTTCAGGATCTTCAAGATCAATATCTTTATAAAACCCATTGGTCCACAAGACCTCCATGACGACTGAAACAAGCACCTCGTGCTTGAGCACAGCGACGGGTTGTAAAGTACCATCAAGTGTCTAGTTAATTGTTGGTATACCATACCGTGCAGCGCGAATACAAAATGACTTACCAGTTGTTCTATTTTAAACAAACATTGCAGGTGTGAGATGAGCGTAGGCACCATTTGTAGCTTGTGCATGATTTCTGACGATGCATCACAAACATCAAGCTCAAGATTATATTTGTCTTGCATGATAACAAGTGGAACATGTTTGAACGTAGCACAAATGGTGTTGGTAATTTTGGTGAGTGAAGAAATAAATGTCTCCTCCCTGGGGAGATAATATTTGTCTGGGGGAAGATCTGCATGGCTTGCAATGACTTGCAATATCGCATCACACGCCATTTGAATATTCTCGTCGTTTGATGGCATCCTGTTTGACATCATGTCACGAATTCCCCATACAAATCACTTTTCTTTCCTCAATCACATTCTTGGCTGATCACATGACCCTTGTACACTCTTCACATCCTTCACACTTTCACCATATTACATCTTCACCTCTTCACATTATCACAGTCTAACCACCCTTTCACTTCATCTCGAGCCCCTTCAGTGACAAACTCCGTATTATACGGGTCACCCGACCTACATAATATCCCGTGTAAGACGGGCCAGCGGACTATGGGCCGATGTTATGTATATCCCTGATGGAGACGGGTGGGCCAGGTGGGATAATATTTCCGATGGAGACGGGTGGGCCCATCTATGCCGATGTTATATATATACTCAACAATGGTGGATGGGCTGGGAGAAATATTATTACCGATTGAGATGGGTGGGCCCATCTGGGTAATATGTAGAATAGGATGGACATATATGATAGACAGCTGGGCTGAAGAGAGATGTATAGCAAATATTATTATATCGACGGGTGGGCCGATGTATGGTATATTGTATAGACGGGTGGGCCGACATATTAGTATTATTTTGTAGATGGATGGGCCGAGGGAGTGGTGAAATATTTATTATATATACGGATGGGCCGAGGTAGTTGTATATTGTATAGACGGGTGGGCCAACAAGGGGGTATATTAGATAGACGGGTGGGCCGATGTGGGGGTATATTAGATAGACGGGTGGGCCGAGAGTGCGGTGAAATATCTATTACATAGACGGGTGGGCCGACGTGGGGGGTATATTAGGTAGACAGGTGGGCCGACATGGGGTATATGAGATAGACGGGTGGGCCGAGAGTGCAGTGAAATATCTATTACATAGACGGGTGGGCCGACGTGGGGGGAATATTAGGTAGACAGGTGGGCCGAGAGTGCGGTAAAATATCTATTACATAGATGGGTGGGCCGACGTGGGGGGTATATTAGGTAGACGGGTGGGCCGAGAGTTCGGTGAAATATTTATTATATAGACGGGTGGGCCGAGGTAGGGATTCGCCTTCTGGTTTTGCACAGGATTCGAGTTGTACTGCTGCAATCCGGAGGTGATCCACGACCCCACGATTTCCGTGGCCTTAGGTTGGTATCCTGAGTTGACCAACACTTGCAGCACGTCTGCAGCTGCCTGACGTCGAGTTGCCACCTCTGATGCACCGACATAGGGGGATGTTACAGTGGCTCAAAAAACTGTCCGCATGTTTGCACTATTTTCACTATTTACATTATTGTGTATGAATGGACAGGTATATCCAGGGCGTACCAGTGGGGTATTTTGTAGTACTCGTTCAGGGCAAGATTTCGAGCCCTTACCCGTGGGAATCCATGGTAATATAGTGGATCTATGAGCATTACAAAATGATGACTCATGCGGACAGTTTTTTGACCCACATATTTTACACAGATAATCAAGTGTTCTGGTATTTTGTGTGACCTCCCTTGGCTTTAATTACTGCCTCTATCTTTCTAGGCATACTTTCAATTAATTTCTGACAGTCCTCTGCTGTAATATTTCCTCACTCCACTGTGACTCTCTCCTATAACCCCTATACCCCTTTAGGAGGGTGATCATAGGCTAAAAGTCTCTTCTTGAGTACTCCTGACAGATGTTCAATGGTATTAATATTAGGGTATTGTGCTGTCCAGTCAAGGAGATGAATATTGTGCTCTTCAAACCATTCTCTGGCTCTCCTGGATGTATGCTTGGGATCATTATCCTGTTGAAAAATGATATCTTCTTCATTAATTTCTGATTCTGTCATGCTAGGCAGCAAGTGGTGGTTGAGAATGTCCACATCCTGCTCAGAATTCATCCTCCCCTCAACCTCTGCAAGCATTCCCACACCATTCCACCCCATACAGCCCCATACCATTAGAGAACCTCCTCTAAAATTGAGAGTTTCATTGATCTCTCTGTTTGCAAGAGCCCCCCCTTCTTTTTCCACACATATACCTTCCCATCTGACCCAATTCTATTGATTTTAGTCTCATCTGACCATATGACCCACTTCCAGTCCTCTACAGTCTAGTGTTGATGGCCTAGGTCAAACACTAGTCTTCTCTTCCTGTAAGTGATGGAAAGAAGAGGCTTTCTTCTTTGTTACAGCCCTAAGATTAGCTTCCTTGATGACATTTCTTACTGTTTGTGAAGAAACTGGAGTAGTGATGATGGAATTGATATGATAAGTGACTTGGACAGCATTATTAGCCTTTGCTGTGGTGATATGTTGGATAATGACCCTCCTATCAGTAGAGGTGAGTTGGGATGGACAACCTCCACTGAAGTTTTGCTTGTCTATGTGACATTCTTTGATGAGGTTAGCTACAGTAGACTTGCATACACCAGTTATAGAGGCTATTTGATTAGTGGAGAGGCCAGCAGTAGACAGAGAAAGGATATTATCCCTTTGAGCAGAGGAGATGACTTTCATGGTGATTATGACTATGATATATGGGACACCCTTTATTATATAATTAGAAATAGGTGTGATAATGTCATAATGACACCACTTCATTATTTATTTAATAGTGACATGGCTTTATGGTGTCATAACTGATAATTTATAGAATTTAAATCTAGGGTCAAAAAACTGTCCGCATGAGTCATCATTTTGTAATGCTCATAGCTCCACCATATTACCATGGATTCCCACGGGTAAGGGCTCTAAATCACGCCCTGAAGGAGTACCACAAAATACCATACTACCATATCTTAGGTATACCTGTCCATTCACATACAATAATGTAAATAGTAAAAGTAGTGCAAACATGCGGACAGTTTTTTGAGCCACTGTAATACAGTAAATACTTCCCGTATTATATGGACATCCAAAGTTGAGATTCTTCTGAGTGAGATGGGTCATCTGAGGCAGGCCTGGGTGTTGGTGGGCCCTGGGAGAGTCGGTGGGCCCACAAGGATATGTGCACACCCAATACTGACGGGTGGGCTGGCCATGTAGTATATGGTACCTACCTGGCTGAACTGGGTGGGCCCAGGGTGATATATATATCGGTAGACATGGATGGGCCGAGTTTGGTATGTTAGGTATATGCAGTATATGATATAGGATGGTGATCTCGGTAGATACGGGTGGGCCGAGTTTGGTATGCTAGGTATGTACAGTATATGGTATGAGATTGCTATCTTGGTAGACATGGATGGGCCCAGATGGGTATGCTGGGTATGTGCAGTATATGGTATATGATTTCTATCTTGGCAGACACGGATGGGCCGAGTTGGGTATGATACGCATATTCAGTATACAGTATGAGGTTGCTATCTCAGTAGACACGGATGGGCCCAGATGTGTATGCTAGGTATGTGCAGTATATGTTATATATTTCTATCTTGGCAGACACGGATGGGCTGGGTTGGGTATGCTATGTATATTGAGTACACAGCATAGGATTGTGATCTCAGTATACATGGATGGGCCCAGATGGGTATACTAGGTATGTGCAGTATATGGTATACAATTTATATCTCGGCAGACACGGATGAGCCAAGTTGGGTATCTTATGGATATGCAGTGCATATGCTACCGAGAGCTGATACTGTGGATCACCTGAGATGTGCAAATGGGCTTTGGGTGTTATATTCAATGTAGAGCATAGGATTGCAATCTCGGTAGACACGGATGGGCCCGGTTGGGTATGCTATGTATATGCAGTACATATGCTACTGAGAGCTGATACTACAGACAACCCGAGATGTGCGAATGGGTTTTGCATGTGCACCCGATGTACCCTGATGAAAGTAATCTAGGTGATGCAACTACCGAACATAAACACGGTGATGGAGTGCTCCATGAGCTTACCTACCGAGCTTTGACAAACCAGAAGGTATAATGGAACTAGTAAAAAGCACATATTCTAAGTGAACTATCAATCCACTACCAAGACTGACAAACCCAACAGATTGTCATAACCACCAAATCATGGATATGAAATAACAAACTGGGTGGTAATAGTGGATTGATGAACCTGCGGATATGGTTGCAGCCACCACCGAAGACCTTACCAGAAACAGACAACCAGGAGCTGGTGGGCGGACTTGTATTTGTTATGATGCTGGTCATATTGGAATTATTCATTGACGCTGGTCAAGGAAAGCAAGTGTAAAGGTACATGTACATGCAATAAGTACAAGTAATGTTGAATGTAAAATACAAAGTAAGATGAAACTCCCAACTACCATCACAACCATTGCTGAAACACTAGTCCTTGGGGGAGGAAGCTGCAGACAGGAGACTAGACAACTGAGAAGATCCGCTGGGATGAATATGACTACCGAAAGGCTGAACCACGGAGGCAGATGTATCACCGGGACCAGCTGGTTCAGGACCTTTGGATTGATCCCAAAAAGTGGTCCACTGTCTGCCCACTGTAGAGACAGCATGGTCCAATGGCTGACCGGCATCTGGGACACCAGGGAGTTTAAGGACCCAGGGATTTGTCCATACGGGTGACCTGGGCGGACGGTTTGGTGGGAGGAGGAACGAATGATGCGAATCTGGCGGTGGTCGGGTTTGCCAAGGCATTGGCGATGTACCCGATGGATGCAACATTTCCATCTGTCTGGGACTCGATGTCCTGCATCCTCTTCTCCATGGTGGCAAACTTTTGGGCCCACTGCTGGTCCAAGGCAGTGACCTGAGAGTCCATCTCCTGATGCATGGCCTCGGCATGATCCAACTTCTTAACAAGGAGTCAAACTTGTTGCCAAGGGCCTCAATGCTCTTGAGGATATCAAGAGGGGTTGGCTGCTGGAGTGACGGGGCAAGGACGACGTCCTCATGGGCTTTGGGTTAATCTGGGAGGGCCGGGACATCGTCATCTGCAGGAATGTCCATGTTGATGTCATTGTCAACAGCGGGAGTGGGTGCAGCATCCTTGGGCGGTTCATGTAAAATGTTGAATTGTCATTCAAACAATAGCTAAGTATAAAAAATGCAGAGTCAGAATGACTACCTCAGGCAATGGCTGCCAAGGCAGGAATCATATCTACATCACCTCCTGGATCAAGAAGCTCCACCAGAAGATAGGAGATGCGTCATCTGCAGCCAGGATGGGGTCTACAAATGTCAAGATTGTCTTGGGGAGCCACTCTATTGCACGGGCTGTTGCAGGAGTCAACATCGTTGCAATTCTTTCCACTGGATCAGTCAATGGAATGGTCAATTCTTCGAGCAAAGTTGTCTCGCTCATGTCGGACTCGTCATACACATCGGTTATGATGGGAAACAATGTCCAGTACTCACAGATAGGTGGGATTTGTTTTGAAGGAGATGAACCTGAAGACCAGCTTGATCCTGAAGATCTACCATCTGTGTCGGGACCAAGTCTACAGCCGAAGGAAAACACCATGGCTCATGCGTTTGACAAGTCCAGATTCATTGCATCAAGGTTTCACATGCTGTGATTGTCCAAATGCCCCATGAGTCAGACATTCAAATGTTTCGACACGGATTTTTCCCTGCGTCATTTAACAAGCCAAAGACTGTGTTCACCTTCAGAGTCCTCGATGATTTTCTATTGGACAACCTTGAATGTGGCACCTCAGTGATGAACTATTACAGCAAGCTCTGGCGAATGACCTCAAGCATGTTTCCCACACCTTGTTCTGGTAATGCTATATCTCCGTCATCTAAAGGACATTATATTGACAAAGCACATGGCAAGGACCGATACAGAGAGCTCATGAGAGTCACTCGACAGTGGAGGCAGTTGAAGACCATGAAATGGCATGGCTTTGGCCATTGTTCCGACAACCCAATTGCAGGAGATCTTGCATTATTTTGCCCAGCATGTCCTCAGCCTGGGATTAACATATCCTTGTCAGTGGATGAATCACTTGATGAGTGAGTCTTGTTTGATACCGAAGTCACCTCAGCGATAATAAGAACTCCAAGGTGGAAATACACCCGGTCATTCATTATGGACGGAAATTTCAAAGCTGAACACCTGCATCCCATTAAGCCATTTGATGAAGTTTGGCTTTCTGATGGGCTGGGATTCATGGTGGGAAAGGACAGGTATAAAAGCATCTTGCAGAGGCTGCTGACACTGTGGAAAAATTGAGCTGCAACAATCACCGGGCGGTAATCAAGCAAATGTGGCTCAGCACAAGCTGGAGTCCACGGGTATCAGGGGAGTTGCCTGTGCCCGACACGGTTGCTTTGTCCCTCACTCGATGATAGATTTTCAGAAAGGCGAAAGGCAAGCCAAACATGCCATTCAACATTCATGAGTTACCTTGCATCATCTGCAGACAAATGAACATGGACTACGCCCTTTGTGAGGCTGCCCAGCACAACATGGAAGGCATTACCAGGGCTGTCACCTTCTATGATATCAACTGTCAATACAACAAGCACTTTCAGGTTCGGTGGATTGAAGCTGATTTCTTGAAATGGTTCCGGAATTGACCATCATTCCCAGAATCGGGTTGTGGCATGTGCAGACATCAGGACAGCTGCTATGTCTGATATGTGTCGAATTTTATTGAAGGCATTGGCCAGATCATGGAGAGATCATGGAGACCCTATGGGTACATCTCAACCTGATTTCCCCTGCCCTCAGGGAATGTCATCCCCATCGAAAGAAATGTCTTGATTATCAGATGAATGATTCCAATTTCTGCAAGATGATCTG